>VZTE01001195.1:2901848-2943429 GCA_013397775.1 Eulacestoma nigropectus
GGCCCCTCCCCCCCCCCGCCCCCCCCCCCCCCCCCACCTCGGGGCTGCCTCCTGCCCCAAACCTGGCACAGTGGTGCTGCCTGTGTGTTTGGCAGCAATGTCAGCAACCCAACAAGCTCCCAACCCTCCTCTCAGCCCAGCTGCAAACAGCACAGGAACCAGGATGCCATGGCTGTTCTCCTCTGCTTGTCAGCAGAGTGCTGGGCTCTGGGAGAGGAGAGGAGAGCCAAGGCAGGCAGATGCTGGTGGGTCTGAGCAGTGAGCTATCCCTGCATCCATGAAAGGAGCAACCTTCTGGTGCTGCAGGCAGCAGGGCCCCGCACCCAGCCGTGGCAGCAGCAGACAGTGAGTCAGCTTCCTGCTGGGCTTTCCACACCGAGGGAAGGTCGGCAGAGGACTGGCAGGAACAAGCTG
Source organism: Eulacestoma nigropectus (assembly GCA_013397775.1). Classification (NCBI taxonomy): domain Eukaryota; kingdom Metazoa; phylum Chordata; class Aves; order Passeriformes; genus Eulacestoma; species Eulacestoma nigropectus. The sequence continues at coordinate 2,902,263 of VZTE01001195.1, forward strand.
AGGCAGGAATTCCTCCTGGACTCCAGACAATATCTTAATTTCCTCTTCTGCCACGGGTCTGGCACATTGCTGGGAGGCGGGCAGGCCCACATGCCCCGCTGTGGGCAGGAAGCATCTGACAGGCTTGCTCTCCCATCGCCTGCGAGGGGACGAGCTGTGACACCTTGGCTGCAGGTCCCACTTCCTCAATGGCTCATCAGAACTGTGCTCGTAGGGTGGAGGACTGATTTCCTCCACTGTCATCCCTGGGATGATCTCATTTGGGAGAGAGAGTCAGCAGCAGAGGCAGGACACCTTGGACCAGATGAGCGCACAGGGAGACACAGATGCAGAAGGAGGGCACCTGTGCTCTGCTATGCATTGCCACCATCACAGCCCCCACTGCAAGGCCCTGCTGCTTCGCTAAGGCAACCAAATCCCCCCTTGCCTAAAGCACAGGACAGCCAGGAATGTGTTCACCAAAGGCAGAGAACAGCAGCCAAAAATCAAGCATGCCACCAGTTGCCAGACCCTGGTAGATGCCGAGGTGCTCTCCTAACACAAGCTACATGCATGCATGAGGAAGGGGACACACAGAACACACAGTAGGGTGCAAAATGATCCCACAGCTCTGGCCCTCTCCTTGTTCCAGTTTCACAATTCCTTGAAATCAGCTTATAAATCAACCCTTGAAAAGGGCACGTCCTCCCCTTTCCCGTTCCCAGACTGCGGGTAGCCCAGCCACAGCTCAGACTTGGTCAGTCTGGCCAGGCCAGCTCAGGCTTGGGCTGCTTGAACTCAGCACATGAAGCTGTGGACCACTCCTCCAGCCCCATCCCCTGCAAAGTGACGATGGTGATGATCAAAGCTATGCCGAAGCTCTCCCTGCCCGGGGCTGCTCTGAGACTCTGTGACAGGAATTAGCCCAGGCTCCTTGGGGACAGGATCATGTTTGTACCAGATGTGTCCCTGCTCCAGAGGAATGTGATTAAGGATGTCTGGAGAGGCTTTCACAGGGTCACACCAAACACTGTGGCACCTGCTCCCCCAGAGAGCAGGAGCATGAGGGGGAGTGCTCCTTTTAAGGGGGTACAGTGTGGGCTGGGGAGGGTTCATTTGTCCTGGGCACCCTGATGGCTCCTGTATCGCTGCAGCCACCAGCAGCGAGCCCATCTCACTGCAATGCACAGTGCTGCATCTGCACACTACAGAGCTCAGGCCAAGGGTGGCTACACCCCTGCTTAGTCTGATCGCAGTGGGAAAAGCTTCTTATCCCATCCAGGCATGGGAATGCTCTCCAGGCCTGCCATTTCTCTGTAGGTCAGGAAAACAGGATGTCATCTTCATTTTCAGCCTGAGCACAAGAGCAGAGAGCTGGAGCACATCCACCCCCCTGTGACCATGTGCCACCCCTTGGCCTCTGAAGCACCCTCCTGAGCTGTGTCACTGGGGCCAGCACTGTAGTTGAGACTTTCTACCAACCCCATCTGCACTTGGCCATGCTGACAAACCAAACCCATAATCAGGTATCTCCAGCTTTCTCTGCAGATAGCGGTCCTAGTCTTGTTCCTTCAGCCCAACCCTTCCTTCCTTTCCCTTCCACATCCCAGGCCACACATCCAGCTCCTGGCAGTGACAAGCTGAGGTTCCCTGCCACTTCTCCCTTTGTGCTGCTGCCAGTTTGCTTGGGGCCACAACATATGTGTGTGTGGCTTTTGCACCTCGGCCATGAGAAATGCAGCCCCGGTGACGAGATTGCTGAATGAGGGAGCTGAGCTGCACCAGGTTATAATTACAGTAGAAGCATGTGGGGAGAGGCCAGCCGAGCGCATCCACCTCATTTCCTCTCCTATTAAGTCTGCCCTGCTTTTGTTTGACCCAGACCAAACCTCGCTATTAATGGCACGATGCTGTGGAGGTCACAGACAATTCTGCTACGAGCAGCCTTGTGGATTCTGCTCGACTAAATACATAAGCAGGGCTTTGCTTGCAGACACCATTACTATGGGATTCATGCCGTAGAAAGTATGTCAGGCAGCTGTGGTGCAGGCAATTCCCAGACTGGGCTGTTTTGCCAGGGGAACTCTTTGTCTCCATCTGCAACCAGCAACCCAGGCGAGCAAGCAAGGAGGTTAAATGGTGTCATATCACTACCCCTGGCTGTGGCTGAGTTCTGCTGATGGGCGCTGGTAGCCTAAGCCGTACACGTTTCCTCTTCCCGATCTTGCCTGCACAGTTTCAGCTTGCAAAATCATTTTTGTGCTGAAGAAGAGAGCTCCTCTTGCTGTGCACCTGCAGCCAGATGCCAATGCCTGCCCTGTTTTGTTGTGCTTGTCCCTGAGAAGTCCCCGGAGGCAACCTGAAATGCTGTGCTACTGGACTAGCGAAGCAAAGAAGCAGGTGAGGCTGTGCTAACACCTCCAGGGCCGAAAAGTGAGTGCAGCCCCAGTTCAGAGCACCAGTAGCTGGTCCCAGCATCTGGCCATCTGTCTTTGCTGAGGAAGAGAGCCTGGCACAGCAGGAGGCAGTCGCTCCCCAGCCTGTCCCATCCCCAGTGAGGTTGCTGTACTCTATGTGCTGGAGGGGGGGGACATCCTCCAGGGACACTGGGCTGATGGATGAAGGAAATCATCCAGCTGGGCTCCTGCAGCAGAGATCATAAGGTCCCCCCTTCTCTGCAGAAATCACATGAGGAGGATTACCCTCTTGTCCTGCTCAATGACAAGATCACATCTGGCAGCCCAGGGGGTCACAGAACAAAGAGGCAGGAGAGATGGGGGATGTTGCGCAGCACTGATGCTCAGCACTTCTCCTTGTTCTGACTCCTGCATGGCCCCCTCTGAGCCAGGCAGGACATTCATGGGTGCCAGCCCACCTCCTTGCTGCTCCCTGCAGGGAAGAAGCTTTGGCAGTCACATTTCAGAGCTCAGGCTGAGCCTTCCCTGTCCACATGCCACAGCAGCATCGCCCCTCTCTGCATGGGAGCTCATGTGAGCCATCTCTGCAGAGCATGATCAGGTGCATTCCAGCCAAAAGTATGCACCTGGACAGAGGAACCTTGCACGGGCACAGAAGAATTGTCCCAGAAGTGCCTCATTCACTTCTGCAAAGAGTCCCTTTGGAGAGCAGTCCCAGCAGAGGCACCTCAGAGAGCCAGAGGGCTGGAGAGCCTTGAGGGGATGATGCACTGGGAGGGATGGGGCAGGAGCACAGGGCAGCAGGCAGGAAGCAAACCTCCCAGGGCAAAGGAGTGAAGGCCAGACAAATTACAGGAGTACTCACCTGTATTGAAGAAACCTGCTGTCCAAGCCTGTGCCCAGGATTCAGACATGCCTGCTAGAAACGTATCCTTTGCAAAGACCTGTGTGAGGGAGAGGAGCTGGAGGGAGCTTCGTCTCTGCCCTGTAGTCCCCTGGCAATGTCTGCCGGCCTGGCAACTGGCTCTGGGAAAGGCTGGCTGCAGCATGAGGGACACGTCCAAACCTGCCGTTCCCATGGGGAGGAAGGTTTGTGTCCGTGCCTGAGGAGGGCAGGTTCTTCCCCTGGCGGTCAGCAGGGCCCAGCTCCGCCCTTTCTTCTCTCCTTGGTGCTTCTCCTGGGGCTGGCGAGTCCCTTCTTTCGAGTGACATGAAGGGGAGGCGGATGGGGGGTGGAAGACAGAGAGCGTGGGGCTGGGGCCATGGCAGGGATGTGCAGGGTCACCAGCGCTCCGCAGGACTTGCTGAGGGTGGTCCTCGGCATCTGCAGTGGCAAGCAGGACCCCAGCACCCCTGAGCTGGGGCTGCTCGTGGGGCTTCACACGCAACCATTGTCCTGCTCAGCATCAGCTCTGCTTTTCCCGAACTGGTGCAATTCACATCTGAACAAACCCACTTATGCTGGGGATTGCAAACCAGAGCCACTCTCACTCCTGCCAGCAGCCGGTGTGAGGAATGCGTTGTGCTGCCACCTCCTGCCATTGTTACCTGCCCCACACCCCCCCAAACCCCTCCTCGTGGGGAAGAGGAAAAAAGGTTTTTACAGTTTATTTCAATGAAGTTTGAGTGCCTGAAACATAGACATGAAAGCCCATGCAAGGACTTTCAGACACACAGGGGAAAGGGGAAACTTTGCTACTGGCTCTGGTTCACAGTTTTGTTGTAGAAATGGTTTTAGCTAGCAGTTTCCTTAACTTCCCAGCCATACGGCCGTGTGAATGGGTGCCAGTGGTATCTGACAACAGAGATGTGCCAGCCCCTCCTGGCTGCAGAGAACAAAAATAACTGGAGAAGATAACTTGAGTGTACTTGAACCCAGGTGGCAGAAACAGAAACCCAAACAGTTTGCTTAAACAATACAGTTGTTTGAAATAATAAGGTTGATAATCTTGGGAATGGACTTTCTATTTTTAAGTCTCTGGACAGGCTTACTTTCGTAAAGATAAACCTCTTCTCATATAGCAAAGACGTGGGAAAAACTTCTGGTAGGAGTGCAGCCCTGGTCTGGCACAAGTGAGTCCCCTATCAGGGAGCAAGTGAACGCTTGCCCCATCCCAGAGCATCCCCTCGGAAACTGGGGGCCTGCAGACACGGAGGGTGTTCTCCCCAGCCCCAGCGCAGGAGCATCCCCTGAGCCTGCAGGCAGCTTCTCAGCTACTCTCCCTGCACTGCAGCAGCATTTTGTGATCCAGCGTGCTCCTGGTGTGGCAGCACTCAGCAGCCTCTCCCTCCTGCTCTGGTCTGACTAAAGTGGGGGCACCCCTGTGGAGTGCACCCCTTGTGGCCCCTTTACTCCTCCTGCCTCAGCCCATCCCTGTTGCCCTTCTCTCCATCCACCCGCTGTCTCTTCTCTGGCAGAGCAACCAGGACCGACTCCTCCAAGCTGGACAGATGTCTCACTCTCTGAGCAGCACACCAGCCTTTGGTAGAACCGATTGCTGACTGAACCCACATGTGTGACCTAAACCAGAGCCCTGCAGCAATCCTGCCTACATTGCATCCTGGTGCAGTGTTTTCCAGCACATCCAGGGCTCAGGACCATGTGGATGAGCTGTGATCCCAGTCGACTCTTCTCCATCACTGTGGCTACCCATGGAGGCCCTCTACTCTGCCCTTGAAGGGGAGATCAGCACCTTTGTGAGGCATGTGCAGCGGTGCCAGGAGGGCTTTGACCTGCACAGCCTGTACCACGTGCTGCTGCTGGTGCTGCCACGGAGCCCCTCGGGGCAGGTGGAGAGCTGGCAGCACCTGCAGAGGCTTGCCCACCGCCAGCCTGGCTTGGCCATCCCCGACGTGGCCAGCAGCTACATGGACTGGCTGGCCTCTTATCTGCAGCACCTGAGCACACTGAAGGAGAGGTTCGACGCCAGGGTGGTGGTCCCTCTCTGTGAGAACTTCTACATGCACGAGGAGCCAGCTGCCTGCCCTACTCGGCGGTCCCCGCTGGCATCCATCCCCCACCTGGCCGCACAGCTCTTTGCCCACCGGCGTAACTGGGGGCTGCTGCTGCAGGGAGGGACCCTCAGCAAGAGTGTCTTCAGCTCCCAGAGCTTGCATGACCTGTGTGGCTTTGCTGATGTGGGGCCCTTTGTGAAGGTCTTGAGGCTGGTCCCTGATGTCTTTCACCAGAGCTTGGCCACGGCAGATCTTGCCCAGAAGTGGGTCTCTCTTCACCGCAACAAGTACCGCCGCTCCCTGCCACCATCAGCATCACTGTCACCACCACTGCCACTGCAGCCACCAGCATGGGGCAGAGTGGGGCTGGCTCCTGGCACTGTACAGCCCCCACCATGTGGCAGGGTCCCCCAGCAGCCCGGCTCTCCCCTGGGCTTGCCCAACCCCACGATCTCGCTGCAGCCCTCAGGCACAGGCAGCAGTGCTGTGGTGCTGCGAGCCCAGCTGCAGGAGAGCCACGAGGAGCTGCTGGCCCTGCTGCACCGCAGGGAGCGGGCGGCCGCCCTGCGCGCCCAGGTCTGTCATGTGTCCCAGCGCATCCACCTCCTGTGCCTGCAGCAGCAGGGCGAGGGGCCGGGGCTGGCCCGGCCCTGGCAGAGCTCAGGTATGGGTATGGGGGCTTGGCGTGAGGCTGCCTCGGCCGAGGAGCGGCAGAAGAACCTGGAGCTAGAAGAGTACCACCACAGCATCCTGGAGACCGACTGGCTGCTGGAGCTGGAGGTCAGGCCCATCCTCATCCGGAGGATTGATGCGGTAAGGGGCATGTGTTGTTCTGCTTGCGCTCCCTGGTCTGCATACCAGGGTGGGTGGGGGCACTGCTGTGGTCCAGAGTGCTGCACAGGAAGAGCTGGACATCCAGGTGGAGATGTGAATCTTGTGGGTCTGGGTACAGCCATAATCTCTCCAGTCCAAACTAATGGCCTGCTAGGCAGCCATGGGCATTCAGATGTGAAGAAGGAGAGCTGAGGAGTGTGGAAATGGGAGAGGGAGTGTTTCTTAACATGGCAGAGCAGCCTGTGGGTCATGGATACTCCCATCCAGCCCAACTGCATGCTCAGGAGATAGGCACTCACACTGCTTCCTCTCCTGCAGGTTCAGCAGTGCTGCCAAGCCCTGGAGAGGGTGCTGCGAAGCCAGGCACTGCCTGCCCCACAGCACGCCCAGCTCAGAAACAGGATGGCCACCACCTGTGTACCTGGGCAGGCTCAGCCCTCTGCCTCAGCAGCCAGCCCCTGGAGCAGCCAGTGACTGACCATGGGCAGTGGGACTTCCACCTATTTCCAGCAGCAGCACCCAGGAGAGCACGACTGGAGGACACCCAACCCATTACCATGGGCTGCAGGCAGCCAGCAGCTCACAGGGACCTGGCTCAGTTCCTGCCCAAGAAGAAAGCATGGAAAGAACGTGTTTAATGAGATGTTTCTTCTGTGCTCAGCCCATGGCCCTCTCATTTGGTGTGTGGCTACAGACTGCACAAGGAGATGGGCACTGAGTGCTGCCGAGCACACAGGCACGAGCACGCACATGTTTATGGATGCAAGCAGGCAGGAGAATGCGTTTCTGGTGAAACATGGGGCTCAGCCTCCTGCTTCCAACAGCCAGTGTGGAGGCTGAGTCCACAGTAACCAGGCTGCTTGATGATGACGATGGTGATAGGAAGCCCTCCTTCATGCTGGTAGTGGGTAACAGGGTGAAAAGTCCTTGCTCCAGCTGGGGCTTGCTACCTTGCTGGCTGTTGTGGGCAAGGAATTTTTGTGTTGGGGAATTTCAATCAATTTAATTTACTGCCATTGGCAATAAAACAAAAGTGTAGAGCCAGAGGCACAGTTCCTGTGAAGAGTTTATTGGTGTAGCTGTTTCCACTACAGTCAGAGGAGTCACAATGCACAGAAACAACAGGCCTCCTACACTACACAGGGAGGACAGGACACACACAGCCACAGACACACAGAGACACTCGTCTCTCCGCCCCGGGCCCTGCGGGGGGACCAGGCTGTGGGCAGGACCTGCTGCGGGGGAGGCTTCTTTCTCTGATGGGATATTTCTGCAGCCTCCCAAGGAAGGCATCGGACCCTCCTGGTAATGAAGCACCCACCATCTCTCTCAGGAGCCAGGCTGGTAAGTGGGAATGGGGACAGCATCTTCTCCCAAATCCAATGGTGAAGCAAGCATCCCAGCTTCCTCTGGAAGACCAGTCCAGCTCTGACCATCAGGAAGAGGCTGGGGTGCCTTTCTCTTCTGGCACTACCCTTGGAGTTTCCAGTGGCAGCAAGGGCACCATCAAACAGTTTATGGGCCAGCTCTGAACAAAGGCTGCCAGCTCGGGGAGACCCCAGGAACAGCTGTCAGGTGGAAAGGTGTGATGCACAGCAAGTCCCACCCGAACATGAGGAAGAGCTTTACTGTGCAGTGACTAGCACTGGAACAGATTGCCCAGAGAGGTTGTGGAGTCTCCCTCACTGGAGATATTGCGAAACTGTCCGGATACAATCCTGTGCCATGTGCTCTGGGATGACTCTGCTTGGGCAGATGACCCACTGTGGTCCCTTCCAACCCAACCCATTCTGTGATTCTGTGGAGCTGCCCAGAGGTGATGGGGGCTGAGTGCTGGGAACCCTGAATGTTGCTCCTTCCCATCTGGAGGGCACCACTGGATGTGAAAGACAATCTCAGTATGGCAGCAAAGTTGGGGCTGGGGTTTCAGTGACTTCTTGTAGGCTTGCAGGGAGCCAGATTCAGTGGATCACTGCACAGGGAAAGGAAGGGGACCCAAAGGACTGTTTTGTGCTCCAGCACTACATTTCTTGTATAGCTTCTTAAATATGGTTTGTTCTCAGGGACAGGAATGTGGGGATCAGAGACTGGGATACAGCCCTCTGATGAGTGTTTACTCCTACAGGCTCTGTGGAGGTGCAGAATGGCAGAGGACTCCTCTTAGTTCCTGCAAGAGGGCAAGCATTCAAGGCTTCAGGATACCTGCTTGTCTCCAGTCTCCCCTCCCTGTGCAGTTTGCCTTTGGAAATAAGGTTGGGAAAACTGAGAGGAGCCGAACAGCTTCTCCCATGTCAAGCAAGAGCTGAAAACAGTCATGTGGGAAGGTGACTGGACAGAAGCCGGTCTGGAGGACTGGGCCAGGGTGCCAGTCCCTCTTTGCCTGTCTGCCAGGCTGCAGCAGCCCCATGGGCCAGTTGCTGTGGCAGAGACCCAGTGTGAGCACTCCTAGAAGGGGACAGAGGGCAGGAGCAAGGCATCTGCCAGATGAGTAAGGAGATTGCTGGCCTGGGAGAAAAGGCAGCTTCCAGCCCATTTCTGTGAGTGTTCAGTGTCATGTGCTGACCTACCCAAGCTACCCAAGCTTCATGGTAGTGGAGGGGAATGCAGGAAAACACCAGCTGGCATGGTTCCCCTTCACCACCTGGAGACCAGGCAAAGTCTGCCTCCAGCAAGGAGGGGAGAGACCCTTGACCCATGAGCACTCAGGACCCACACAGCTTTGGGATGTGAGAGGCATCTCTCAGCCCACCAGGTCCAAGAGGAGAGAGACTCACGGCCTCTGCTGAGCGAGCGATGGGGCAGCCAGAGCCGGGGCTGCATCCTGCAGGGCTATGGAACAGCCATTCATTGGTCCAGGCAAGAGATCGTGTGACTCACGGCAAGTCTCCAGTTAGTCCTTGGGAGGGGTGAGCAGGCCTGAGCCGCCTGTCCCTCGAGGAGGGAGGGCAGCTCCCAGCTCACACAGGCATGTGCAGCTCGTTGTACTCGTCCCGGCCATCCTCGTCGAAATTTGGCTCCGCATCCTCCGAGTCCAACTGGGAAGAGGCAGAGACCAGGCTATGAAGGCCACAGCCCCAGTGTGGGGTCAAGCCTGGCACAGAGGGATCAGCACACAGCAACCCAGGTAGCTGGGCTGTGCTCGGAAAAGCAAAGCTCTTGCTCCTTTCCCTCCCAAAAGGCTCCTTCTTTAAACCCTCGTGCCCATCCATGCGCCCCCAGCTCGATGCCCTTTCTAATGCCTGGGGCTTTGGTCCAGCACTGCAGCTCCTTCCTCTCCCCCTGCTGGCAGCACTCACTTCTGGGTGCTGCTCCAGGCTCTTCTACAACAAAAGCTCAGGATGTTGACAGCAGCAGAGGAGCTGCCAGCTCTTCAAGAGCTGCCAGCACCCTGGCACTGTGGTAACATACTGAAGTGCCAACAGCCACAGGCTCTGATGTGCTGCTGGGCTGTCCCTGCTGCTGGTTCAGTGGGGAATTGGTGTGTTTCTTGATGAATGAGCCACAAGATGGAAGGGGAAATCTTTATTCCAGGCATCTACCTGGTAGCAACCTGTGTTTCCTTGCCCCAGGCTGCCCACCCATCTCATACTGCACTTCCAGGGCTACAAGATCCAAGGAAGCCATCCACCCACCTACTGCTGTTGAGCAAAGACCCTCAAAGGCTTTGCTGGCCCATGATCTCCCAGCCTTTCAGGCTGCCAAATCTCCTCAATCTCATTCCAGTGTTGCAAGCTAGACTGAAGACAGCTGTCTGCTCACCGCTTTGAGCTCCCTGTCGTGGAAGAAGCGGGGCAACACGAAGCGTCGCAGTGGCACTGTCATGATCAGGACAAAGGGGAAGGCCAGTGATGCCACCGTAGATTTCACCACCCAGAGCAGCACAATGCAGGCCAGTTGAATGCAGGTGAAGAGATTCATTCTCCAGGTCTTCACCTAGTAGGTAAATCCAGTCTAAGCCCACATTATCTTTCCACACAGATTAACAAAGACCCAACTGGCGAAACAAAACTCTTCTGCATAGCATAGTACAGCAGAGTACCTGCTGCTGCAGAGTCCACTTGCCTTTGCTCTACAGCCAGGTAGAACTCCGTAATATATCAGCCTCTGTGCTACCTGGCAGCATACTCACCTGGCAGTGCAGTGTCCCTCCACCCCCTCAAGCAGCGCATCACTCCTACAAACAGTCTGTCCATCCATACAATATCCTGGCAATACACTCCTGGGTGCAGCCTACCAGCATTGTACCACCTCTGTGCACGCCTGGCACTTAACTTCTCGGCACAATCTTGCAGCCAAGCAGGGTCACCAAGCCAAGTATCACTCTAGCAGAATAACATCCTCCCCTCACCCGCTTCTTCTTCCTCTTCTCCTCATTACCTGATTCTGTGCAACCTGCCTTTGCTCACCTTGACAACGTAGATGTGGTCAGGGTGGTGCTTGGATGGCATGAAGATCAGGAGCAGGCGCTCGTAGAGCTGGATGCCAGTGAGCGATGTAACCCCCATGTAGAGGAAGATGCCGAAGAGCACAGCCAGCGGGATCTGCCGCAGCATGTTCCCCATCACGATGGACAGACCTGCAGACAGAGCCCAGGGCATGTGTGTCCCACATCAGCCCCTCCACGAGGCACCTCAGCCTCTGTCCCTCTCCCGCCTCCTCTGTGTCCTGGGGTGCAAGGGAAAGGAAGCTCAAAATGGGTAGGTGTGGGCAGTCCTGCAGTGAGCAGGCAGAGCACAGGCAGGCCCATGGGGCAGGGACACTGCCAGGAGATTCAAGTGCTCGGTCCTGACCCCTCCCCTCCCTTGCTCCCCGAGCAGAGGCTCACCAACAAGAGCAGCAATAAGCACTCCGGTCACACGCTGCTCCTTCACCTCCTTGATCCTGGGCTTCTCCCCAGGTGCGATGGCCTTGCTCATGACGGTCAGGGCGTTGACGTGGGTGACGGAGCGCACTGTCGCTGCCGTCAGCCAGGGCAGCCCAAAGAGAGCGCAAAGCCCCCCCATAGTGCCGATGAGCAGAAGGTCCAGGTGGAAGCCAGAGCCTTTCAGCAACTTCCTCTCCTTCTTGCTAACAATCAGCCTGAAAGAAAATAGAGCTTGGGTCAGTGCAAGGCCCAGGTCAGTGCCTGGAGTGCCTGCATTCACTCTCTGGAGACAGCACACAAGGGGATAACAAAAAGATGGCTGAGGAGGGGGATGGTGGCGGTCAGCCTCAGGTTAGAAGTTTCCTCCTGTGCTTGGCTGAGGCAGGTCTCCATCATACCATATGCCAAGAGGGGAGCCAAAAGATGATGAGAGAAGCCAAGGCACAGTCTGAAACAGCCAGGATCCTGCTCTTGCTGTTCCTTTGGGATGTCCATTGCATCTCCATGTGAACCAGCAGCCATCCTGGCCTGCCTTGCCTTGGGGTTAGCAACAGTTGAGGTTGGAGGGGGAGGTACTCACGTAGTGATCTGTGTTTCCATGAAGATAAGAATGAAGACCAGGAGGGCAGGGATGGCAGAGGCAAACATCATCCACAGCGGAAAGGTCCCACTACTGCCCATGGGGTGGATGAACCAGCCACGCTTGTGAGGGGATGTGACCGACAGGCCGGAGGGGACATTCAGCTTCTGTTGGGGTAGTTGCAAAACCCAGCAGTTATTCATTAATACAAACATGCCCACAGCCTCACACAGCTTTGATCCTCCTACTCTCCCTGGTCTGAATGCCTCAGATGATGGGATAAGCCATCCTGAACTGAGCAGGACTTTCTCATGGATAATCCCCTTTAGTGCAAAAAATCCCATGTTCCCTAACATGGGCCTGTGTCATTTCCTTTCAGCTACTTAAATTCCCTTTGTTTTTTTCCAAGAGACCAAGGAAATATCTTCCCTCAGGAACCTCACCCCCATGTCAGTCCTTGCAGACCATGGTTAAAATGCTCCTCGACCTCTGCTTGGACAAGTTAAGTGTTCTGAACTGTCTACCATTTTCTGAGGTGGCTTTCCAGACTTTCCAAGGCTTTTCTGAGACATTTTACAGCATTGTTTGTGCAGTGCGAACCCCAGAAGTGGCCACATTCTCTGGAAATGACCTCACCCTGACCATGTTCAGAGGGAATATCATGTTTGTGCTCCCATCAGACCACACAGACTCCTAGCTGTACATCATCCTGACCCTGCGTTCATCAGCATTTGAACCCTTGGCTCTGTGCTGATCTACAGCAATTTCTGCTATCTGCACTGCAGTTAGAGTTTATGATTTGCATTTATGTTAATCAGCACAAGTATGAATAATATTTCTGGAATGTTTGTCCTTGAGTTAAGCTGTGTAACTAAGCACCATTTTCTCGGAAAGCTTTGTACATATGCTGAGTTAATACTAAAATGATAATGCTTTTGATATTAACTGTAGAAGTGTAGAGGGGTATGAAAAGAATGTAACAAAGTGCATGATTTTACTAACGCCTGATAGACTGAAATTTTTCATTGAAATTCAAATGAATAAAAATGCATTTGGATTCCACCAAGCCTTGGGCTGTTTTGATAAAAAGCTTGCATGATGAACAGGAAATACTTTTCACCCTCTTCCCAATCTTAGCAAAAAAAATATACCAAAACAAAAATATCTAACTACATATCTATTGAAAAAGGAGAAAAAATAAAACCTGTGAGATAGGTTTGTTCACTAATATTAGGTTATCAAACTTTAGTTTGTGCATAAACTGGGAAAAAAAAAATTGTGTTTGAGATAAAGTGATCAAAATATTAGTATCCTACAGTCAAGGAGACGTTAAGTACATTGAGTACCAAACTCATGACAAATACCCCATTGAAACCGTTCTACGTGCCACCTTCTTCAGTGTGCATGAACAGTTTATGTCTTGTTGATTGACTGCAAGTGTTCAGAGCTACAAACAAGGAATGGACTGCACTGAATCTCCCTAAAGCCCCTAAACCCTCCCCTACCAACAGCTGGAAGACCAGAGGGATATCAGGGCACTCCAGTCCATGTAGCTCTGGCCTCAGCCTCAGCAAGACCTTTGGAGCTTCCCTTCAGCGTGGGAGTGAGGATGAGGGGAATGTTTCTGTTTGCTTTGTGCCGTTATGACTAAAGAGACAGGAAATACAAATTCCCCATTGCACAAGAGCAGGCCAGTGCCACAGGGATCACTGCTGGGCTGCAGGAGAGACTCTGAGGGCAGTGCTGGCACCTACCTGTGTGTATGTGTCAGTGATGGTGTAATCCACCAGCACCATGACCAGGATGGAGATGGGGATCCCAAAGTCTCCGATGATCCGCCGCGCCTGCAGAACACAGACCTGTCACTGGCAACAGGAACAGGCCAGCTCCATGCATGCATCCTGCTATAGGGAGCCTATGGCAAAGAGAAGCCCCAAATGGGGCCAAGCACCACTCCAAACCTGAGCACTGCTGATGGGCAGGGCAAGGAAACCCAGCCTAGACCCATGGGGCCGTGCATCCCACTGCCCACATAACATGCTCTTAAATGACTGGCCAATTGCTCCTGCTGGCCTATTTAGACAGTACTCCAGGTACTACACAGATGCCCTCCATATAGAAAGATGCCCAAAGAGAACGAGATGCAAGCCTTTCCTCCTATATTCTAGTGTTAACAGACTTGTATCCAGTCCGAGGAGCTTTCCCAAGGTCCAGAGGGCTTTCCAGCAAGCCTCCCTGCAGCAGGACAGTGCAGATACCATCATCAACAGTCAGCTCTTGTCTGCACCCTAGGGTGGGTTACCATCCCTCCTGCAAGGTATTTAAGGGATTTCTGGTGTATCTTTGAGGGACATCCAAATGTTCTGGAGAATAAAGGTCTGTAGCCAGAAACATTATTTGTTTGGCACGTACCTTGCCCTTAACATGTGAATCCCACAAACTTCTCACCTTTCCTCCTAAGAAGCGGCTGTTCTTGAACTTGCGCATAAAGAAGGCAATGAAGAAAGTGCCTAGCATGAGGATGAGGGAGAGCAGAGCAGTGTTGGGCTGCATCCTGGTTCCCAGTGACATCGCATCCGTAGAGAGCACGCTGGCATTCAGGCTGCTCTGCACGTTCGGTGGGTAGAACTTCAGCAAAGGATGTTCTGCAAACACCTGAGCAGGTGAGAAGCAGCAGGCAAGTTACCACAGGGAGGGGCAGGGGGCACTGTCACTACTGGGGGCAGGGGGAAGCGGAGGTGTCCTGCTCAGTGGAGAGGTGAGGGCAGTAGATGGTGGGCACCGAAAATCCCAGCATCCGTCACCTCGCCTCGCAACCTACCCAGCTGGAGAGGGTTGGGGAGAGAAAAGTGGCCCCTCTTTAATGTCTCCTGCAGGAAGAGAAGGGGAGAGAGACATTAGGGCTCTTCCTGCCACCCTCTGTGGTGGCACAGGAGACAGCTGGGCTGAGGCATGAGACCAGCAAAGAACTGCTCTGCAGAATGTCTAGGAAAGCTGTGGCTGAGCTGGCCCTGTTCCCTTGCCTCCTGTGTGCTAAAGCAGCAGGTTCCTGAGGGATTAAGAGATGCAGCAGCCCTTCTCCCCGGGGAAGGTTCACCTTGTACAGTTTGTAGAAGGTCTCATAGATAAAGATGAGGGAGATGAGGAAAGCAAAGATCTCCTGGGTGAAGGGCGAGATGTAGCGCACCAAGAAGCTTCCTTCAGCTGCCACGATAATGAAGATGAAGACGATGAGCCACAAACCAATCCACACTCTGCCTGTCAGATACTCAATGCCTTGTGTCTGGCAGAACTGAAATGGAAAGGGGAAGGAGTTACTCATGGCTCCTCAGGCTGCCTCCTGGATCCACTCCCCATTAAGATCAAACACTGTCCTGGAAAAAAGCTCTGCTCAGGCATCCAGCACAGTATCAGTGAACTCACGGCTAGAATCACAGGTAAATTTGCAGACTCTGCATTAACACCTGACACCTCACACCAAGCAGGTCTTCACCGCTCCAGTCTTTGTACCAGTATCTCCTTCATGCTCTGCTGAAGCCAGCCCATGCATAACACTGCCCATCCCACCCATATGGAGGTCCCGTTGCTCGAACACAGCTCTCCATTGCTCCATGTACTCAACAGCACAAGCCTGTTCCCTACAAAGGAGAGCCTGAGCATCCTGATAAAACCACTGAATAAAGGTCCAGGATCTCAGACAGCACCCTGCGTACAGACAGTTGTATGTGTGTGGAGAAAAGCCCCCAAGCTGTCACCACAGAGGAGACCATCTCCACTGCCTCTGCTCATCCACATATACCAACTATTTCCAGTACAAATCACACCCCTCCCTTTGCAGCCTTCCTCGGTACCACCACAGGCAGAGGTACACCTCTGTATACAGTGACTGGGCAATGCAAAAGTGGTCAGTGAGAAGTGCAGTCACAGGAAAGCAGAGAAATTCCCACTCTGCAATGGCATCACTGGCTCCGAACTCTTGACAAGCTGAAAATCTAGCTGTAGAACAAAACATGCTTTTTTAAAGACAAAGACGTGCTGGGAGTCAGAGAAAAAGAGAAGAATTAGATCCACTGCTTGAAGGCACAGTGATACAGGGATGCTTTCAAGAGCAAAGAGGTCATGCTACTTGAGAAAGAAGCATATTCATCCTGGCTGGCCAGGATACCTCTGCACACACCCTTGGGCTCGTCCTTAGAGGTGGGCGTAATGTACACGGCATATCCCAAATGGGTGGTACTCTCAATGTTATTGGGCTCCCATAAAAGGAAACCTGGACATAGGTAAAAGTGGTGAAATGGTCTTCAAAGGAAGCCCCAAGAACAAGGAAGTTTTAGGATGCAGCTACAAGTGCTCATTATGTCAATGAGCTGCAGCACAGGGCTGGGGGACAGTGCTCTCCTCACAGTCAGCAGGTAGAGGAGTGCTGCTATCAGCGTCGCACCTCAAGGGATAATGGATACAGCAATGAGAGGTGGAAGTCCCTTTAGCCAGACCTGAAAAGGGTCAGCAGAGCCAGGGGCAGCCCTGGCTGAGCTGAGAGTAGCCTGGAAGAGTTCACAATAACAAAGGCCCTTTGTAAAGCTGAGAAATGCCAGCCACCCTCTCCAGAGCAAGGACAGAGTGAGCAGGTGCCAACCACAGACACTGCCTCGCATGTACCTTGTAAAAAGCTTCTTCAAACACCAGCAGAGGCCCTGAGAAACCAATGACCAGGAGTGGCTGGGCTCCAAGCAGAGAGAAGAGGATCCCTAAAACCGAGGTGGAGATTATCAGCTCGGAGACCCCCATGAGACCCTCAGTTTTCTCTCCTGGGAAAGAGAACAATGTATGAGTGTTATAGCCTGGACATAGGCACCATCACTACAGACAGGCAGGCTGCACAGCCCCAGACAGAGGAGGCAGGTCCCCATCTCATCAGTCAGAGGTGCCCTGTGTTAGGCAGGGAGCATGGGGGGAGCACAGAGGGAGCATGAGGGGAGCCCGGGCAGCCAAGGCTGGAGAGGCCAAATGGCAGGGAGGGAACAAGGCAGAAGCCGAGGCACAGCACTACCACTCTCCCTGAGTGAACAGCACCAAAGCCCACCCCAGAACAGCATCACACAGACACAGCCAGTGTCCCAGAGTGCAAAGAGCAGACCAGAAAGCAGGCCCATTACCTAGGAGTCCCCCGAAGGTGATGGCAGGAGAGAGAGCAGCAAAGTAGATGAAGAGAACGGCTGCGAGACACTGGCTGTGCAAGGCGTCTCTGATGTCACTGAGGTATTTGGGGTACCTGCGCTTTATGTCCCGAACCAGACCTCCAAAAAATATCCCGGTTCGCTTCAAAGGGTCATCCTCAGCTTCCTCCTCTTCTTCCTCAGCTTTCACTTCACACAGCTCTGGAGGTGCAGGGAGGGCAGGGCTTCAGGAACACAGCTGGGTCCTTGGGCTGTCCCTCTCCCCAGTACCTCATAAAGAGCTTCCTCCAGCAGCACTAGCCTGGTGGGCCCCCTGCAACAGCACATCCCACTGCCTCCTGCTGTCCCCAGCTGCCAGAGCTGCCCACAGCCACTGTCCTACTCCCCTTGCCCCACTCCCCAGTCCCCACTGCAGGAACCAGGCCCTGCTCTCCCCTCTGCCAGGCTCTGGCAGAGGAGGGCCCATTGGGGCACACAGGGCACTAGGCACAAACTTGCCCAAATGTGAATGGAGAGACCTTTAGCTTCCTGAGCAGTCCCCTCCTTCATGGACTTCTGCTCCCTCTCCTTCCTCTTCTTCAGCAGCAACTTCTGGAAGGTGGCAATGGATTTGAGCAAGTCTTTCCCCTCCACCTCTGATGGGGGGATGACAATGCTGCAGTCCAAGAACTCGTTGATTGCATTGAGGAGGTCTTGACGATCATCTGCCATGTATGCAGCCTCATGGAAGTGCTGGAAGGGGCAGGGAAAAAGAGTGAGGGAGAAGGCTCAGACCAAGACTAGACCCAGCTACCTACAGCCTGGAAAGACAATGCTTGCTGTGACCTTTAGAGTAACATTCTGCTCCTCCATCCACTACTCGTCTCACTACTGCCACTCTGTGACCCACACTCCTGAATCCCGCCTCCTGTTTTGAGGGAGAAGCTAGTAGAGCCCTAAAGCATTATAGTTATAAAGCACAAGAACCATGACCCGAGCAGGAAGCCTGAGAGACTCTTGAGAGTCTCCACATGGGAGACAGAGAGAGAGAGAGAGAAAGAAAATAGGCATCTACAGCATGAGGGAAGCCATGCAAAGGAAACTAGGCAGAAAAGGGGAGATATTTCTGACAGCTAGAGCAGGCAGCAAGGAAGGACTCTAAGGAGACCAGGAGGGGATGGCACTACTGCAGATAGGCAGGGGGGTGCTGGCAAACAGGTGGAAGTGCTGCACTGCCTCTGGAACATGCCTCCAGAGAAAAGGCTGGAGGATGATGAATGAGTGAACAGCCTGTAAAGCAGGTAGGGGACAGCTAAGGTCCCTGCAGCACACAGACTCCCTGGAGCCACAGCTCCAATGTAAATGATACTGTACTCTCTCCACGGCGCCAGGACTGTGTAACCTTGCTGTGGCCAGCCCCGGCTGCGGCAGCTGGCTCTGCTCTTCCAGCAAAAGGAGCAGAGACTCAAATGAGGGAGGTCAGCCCACAAACACAGCACTGAAGCTGGAACGGCACCTCACCTCTTCTGGCTAAAAACACATTCTCAGCTGAGCCCCACGCAACTCCAGGGAAGGGATCTTTCAATTTGTTCCCTCTAACGCATTTTTTCTGATTGAGCATTTTAGTCTCCAGTTCAGTGAAAGTTGTGCAATAGTGGCAGGACAGGAAGGTTTGTTACTTGCTTATAGTTACATAGCACCAGCAGGAAGGACCTATGAACCTCTGATCCTCTTGTGCTGGATGTATGCAGCAGACACTCAGATTGTCTTTCCTTTGCATTTAGTTCCTTACCAAGATAATGAATTTCACTGCCATCTAGACAGATGGAGGACTTCGAGCAATGTACATGCTTGGCAGAAAAACCTTCCTGCCTCCTCATCTCTTCCGTATGGATGTGCTCCTCTGCATGGATGCCCCAGCCATGGGACTCAGCTAGAAAGCTTCATCCAAACACCTGAAAACAGTCCCCAGGCATTGCTCAGTTTTTATGTCAGTGTGGTCTAGGCCAGGTGCCATGGACACAGGCATCACTCAGCCTCCCCACCTCTCTGTTTGTGAAATGTCAACTGAACATCACTCCTCTAACCTTGGGTTATCGTTTGCTCCTGCTTTTACACATGGCCTTTTTCTTCACCCAGCCTAGCACACTCTGTCCCAGCCAAGTGTCTGTCCTACTCTTTCCTCTGCACTGGAGTATTCTACCTTGGTCGAGCCAGGCTGATCTTAAATAACCCAGGTGCTCACACCTGCCTACCCCACCTGAGCCTTTGCACAGCTCTCATCTCAGGACTGTCTTCTAAGGAGCCAGCAAAGCTCCCTTGCCTATGTCAGCATCACTGCCCCTCAGCTCCTCACCTTGTCGGACATGAGGGTGGAGATTGAGCGGCCAATTTCATGGTAGTCCATGTTGGCCTGGCTAGGTCCCAGCAGCACAAAGATGAATCTGACAGGAATTGGGACCTCCAAGACAGATTCCAGGAAGACGGCCTCATTTAGTCGGACGAAGGCCATGGTTGGCTGCTCCAGAAACTGCACACAACCTACCAAGGGGCAATGTTAGGAGCAGAGTTAATCATTGGGGTGAGCTGTACTGCGTTGCCTTTAACAACAGAGACAGGGGTTTTGGAGGTTCCCACAAGCCCTGCAGCTATGTATTTCTCCAGACCACGGACACAGCACTGACCTTCACGCTGAGGACTGCTCCAAGTCCTTCACTGATCATTCACAAGCAGTGCTACTTTCTTCAGCCTCCCAGTAAGCTCATTTTCAATCCCTTACAAATGGGCTCTACTTAAACTATAACGGGCTAAGTTTAAATTGGAAGGTTGTTTCCCACTTATGGAAGGAAGCCTCTTACATGTAATTTCTTTCAAACAAACTTCTAATCTCATCTAAGAATGAAATCAGGTTTGCTTGACATGACCTATTTCCCATAAACCTTACTGCTTGGCAATAATTACATTCATATTCTTTAGCTCTTTATTAATTGAATCCCATATTAGCTCTGCCACTATGTTGGCCGACAAGGATGTCAGGTTAAACAACCTATAGGTACTGGCTCACTGTTCTTCCCTCCTTGAGCGTTGATGCTATGAACTTTTTCTGTTACCTTGTATGTTCCCTGTATTCCTAAACTTTTTTTTTTTTTTCAGAGAAAAGTAAGTCAGCGCTCTAAAGACTCATAGGTGCAAACTGCACATTTTGTTTTACAATGTCTGCATCTCATCCGTGCTTGGCAGTGTCCTCAGTTCCTAACAGATTGGGAAGTACTCCCGCATCCTCCGGCACACCAGCCGCTTCCTGCACATAGTGAACACAAATGTTTATTGAATACTGGTATTTCTCTGGCATTATTACTGATCTTTCTGCCATCTGTGTCCAGCAAAGAGCTGTGTTCTGTGTTAGGCTGGCAAATCTGGGCCCTCTGAGAGTCAAAGTGAATCCCAAGACACAGCCTTAGCTCAGAAACGGGCCAATGTTTAGTTATCTGAGTACTCAAAAGCGCATTTATGAACCTGATTTGGCCTCATCGTGATTAAGCATCAGTTTGGTTGAGCTGCCAAGCCTCTTTGCCTGAGCTTTTAATCTACTGGAGAGACAATGACATTTACTTTGCTCGTAGTGTAGCTGGGTTTGCTGAGATGTTAATACCAGCAAAATGCTGAGAAGGAATACTCTTGCAATCGGAAGGTACCAAGCCCACTGATGCTCAAGCCTGCCTGCTCACAGCCCTCTTGTACAGAGAAATATGTCCTGGCAGTGCTGTGGCCAACACCTGAGATCTTGCCACCAGCCAGGCCCTGCTTCTGTCAACTCAAAGCTTGCTGGCACACACAGCGAGCAGCCAACTCTGGTCAGGGAGAGCGCCCAGCTGCTGGCAAGGTGTGAGGAGGCCAGACAGAGAGCAGCAATGGTCAGAGGGCAGAGTGATGGCCTGGCCATCAGTCCCTCAGGCACCACTCACCTACTTCTGAGTTGCAAAACCAGACATTCTGTGAGCCTGGCAGGACTTTCACCACTAAGTTGGGCCCCAGCTCCCAGCAACAGTGTCTATCAACCTCTTTTTTAATTCAGGAAAAGAACTACCC
The DNA here is from genome assembly GCA_013397775.1 of Eulacestoma nigropectus. NCBI lineage: Eukaryota > Metazoa > Chordata > Aves > Passeriformes > Eulacestoma > Eulacestoma nigropectus. Next base: position 2,923,137 of record VZTE01001195.1, read on the forward strand.
TGGCAGGCCATATATTTGCCCCAGACAAACAGAACGTGAACCATTACCAAAGGGGAGAGTGAACCAGGCTCACTCCCCAGCTAAACATGTATGAGATGACCAAATATCCCTTGGGAGGGCACAGACAGCTGGGGCCACACCACGATCTGCACTAGTCACTGGAGGACTCTACGTGCCACTTCTTACCCACAAGGACCACTGTGGCCTCTGCATCTTCAGGGATCTTCTCCATCAGCTTCAAGTATTTACGATGGCCCTCAGAGTTATGGAGATGTGGGTTTTTCTGCCAGGAAAGAATAGAAATAAGTAAGGATGAAGTCCCCACGCTGTGGTCTCCCTACACAGCCTTGCACCCCACTGGCATAAATGCAGCTGGGCTTGCCTTGGCTGCACACCCAGTGCCTGCTTCCCAGCAAGGCACCCTCACTGCAAAGGCCAGGGCTGCTGCTGCCATTACATGCTCAAGCAGACATCTGCGTACAGTGCAAAGCCAAATTAGGTTCCAAAATCACAATGCAGCAACCTGATTTCCAGCACTCCAGGTGATCCAGGGAGCTCAGTCCTCACACTGCAGGGTGGGTGTACTACTTCCCCATGAAGGGGCTCAGAGGTGGGTGCCATGGCCTGCTGTTAGCCAACAGTTGTCCCCAGAGTGTGGAAAAAGATGCAGTAACCCCCGCCCCGGTCACCCTCACCTCCTTGCACTCAGTCTCGTTGGCCTTGGGGTCGGCCATCTCAATGCGTTCTTCCCCCATGAGGGGCACACAAGTGTCTGTGGTGTGGTTGTGATGGTGGTTTCCCACGATGGAGTTCATGCTGGAGCTGGAGTGGTTCCTCGGGAAGAAGCCCTCTTTCTCGTCATTGGGATGGCTGAGGGGGAGAGTGGTGGCCATGAGGGGACCTGCCTCCCTTGCCACGTGGGGCTCATCGATAACCCCCGAGCCCTGGGAGCCCTCATCCACGTGCCACTCACCTGTGCTTCAGCAGCAGGGCACGCAGCACGTTGGCTCGATCTTCTGCTCTGATCTGGTCAGAGATGATCATGGTCTCCACCATGAGGTGAGCAATGCCAGGCAGAGTGGTCTGCTCCAAGTCGAGGAGGACGGCACCTGCCAGCATAAGGGGAAGAGCCCTGCTCCTAGTGTGCAACGCTCCCCATTGCATTCACATCCTGGGGACACAGCTGTCCCGCCAGGAGCCAGGCTTTGGTTGGGGTACAGATTCAGCTGAGAAATGCCCAAGTCCAGGTGTCCCATGTCCTTTCTGTAAACCCTTGTCCCAAGAGAACCCAAAAGCTCCAAGATGCAGTGGTAGTTCTGCTATCTCCTTCCATTTCAGCCTCCCACTCTGACCAAACTTGCCTTTCCACACCAAAGACGGGTCCAAAACCTGCTGGCCGAGGCACTGCTGGGTGTTGCAGCTGCCATGTGCCTGAGACCAGTGAAGCAGAGCATGGAACCAACACAAGCACCCTTGGGCTAATGCAAACCCTGCCAAACAGGCTGCGGGATTTCTGTCTCCACAGACCCTACATGAAGCCTGGACACAGACACACTTTCGTGCCTCCAGTGGGGGACCTAACAGCGACACAAGCTATCCAGCAAAACCTGTCCTAGAGCAAGAGACAAACCCTGGTCTGCTCTTCCTGACTCACCGTGGGCAATAGTCTTCCTCAGCTCCAACAGACTGCGAAAGGACAGTGAAGCCACGTGGGGTTTCCCCCACCTTGCTGTATCCTCCTCCACGTCCTCCTCAAACTTGATCCAGCGGGCCGTCTCCCTCCAGTGCATCTCCTGGTTCTTATCCACCACCAGCTCATTCAGTTCCACAAACACCTAGTGTGGATTACAGCGAGGACATGAGACACATACAGCTCTACCAGCAGCACGCAGAAAGCCTCAGCTCTCTTCTCGAGGTCTGGTGCCCTACCAGAACAAACCTACCATGGTTTAACCAGAGGCTTACTGCACAGAAGCGGCCAGGACAAGTATCACTGACAGCATGGCAGGAGCTTCCATCAGTACACGGAGCACCAGAAAGCCCCAAGTCACATGGTGTGGGCAGATGGGAGAGAATGATGCAATACTGCATCCCTTTCTACCAAACTATGGCAATTTTGTCCTCTGCGTTCTTGGTTTCCCCCTAAATTTCCCACACTTACCAGAGAGAGTGATGCTACTGTGCTGCCAACTTCCACAACAGCATTACCATTTCTGTGACTTATTAATGTCTTTCCTAAGGTCAAAGCTTTGTGGTTTCAGGAAAATCTCCATTTTTATTGAAAAAAGTGTATTTTCAGCTCTCATGATAATGGATAATAGCTTGAAATGTCACCCTCAAGGTCATGTAAAGAATTAATTATATTGAAACACATTTATCACTATAAATTGTATGTTTATACTCCTGATTTATGGCTTCTGAACAAGTGTGGGAGGACAGCACATGGATACCTCATGGGGCTTTCTATCCAACTTCTTCTTCTTCTTCTTTTTCTTGACAGATGGAGTTGATGCTAATTTTTTGCTTGTCCTGGTGATCTGACTCCGAGATGGTTTTTTCATCAGATGCCTCCTCACACCCGGGTTATCTTCGAAGCGGTGACCTGAAGACATAGGAAAGGAAAAAAAGCCCCCAGTTTGTCTAGTGGATGTACACTGTCTGGCAGGGAGACACATCCAAGCACATCCTTCTCTCATTAACTTAGGCTAGCAAAGCCCTGGCAGCTGGAGAACTCACCATCATCCTCCAGACCGTTGAAGATCCTTCCTGCCTCATCTGCCTGCTTTCATCTCTTCCAGATGTCTCTGAGCTAACCTCTTCATGAAGAAGGTTTCCTCCTAGGCTGTGCATACACTGGGGCTTCATCACAAAAGCTTTTATTCATGGTACCCAAACAAGTGGTGTGGGAATCCTCCCCACACTCCCCCAACAAAAAGCAACCTGCAGCCTTGCCTGCACAGTTCTGCACCCACACAGCACAGGCAGGCACCTGGCTGGGCCTCACCTCTTGCACCAGGGGAAGGCCTGATGCTCAGCAAGCATAGAGGGCAGTGAAAGGGAAGGATATTTAGCTGCTGGCCTGGGAGACATAAGGAAATATCAATGTCCGTTTTATTTAATTGTGTGATGAGACTGTAGCATAGCACTGCCGCCTGGGGCTGGCTCGGAAGCTGGCAGTGGAGTCGAGCTATCGCTGCTTCTAGATGTTCCGCAGTGCCGCTGTAATGCCCTGGAAAGGTCTGCGCTAGAGACCGGCTGGCTGAGGCTGAGCCTTGCAAAGCCTCCGGACAGGCTGTTAAGGCTGCTCTGCAGACCCATCACCAGTGCTGTTGGCTAGCCAGTGCCCACCAAAACACAGCCACAACTGTGCCAGCCTTTTTGCAACACCAGAGAAACAGCACCTGGGCTGGGAGAAACGGCCTGCCATGGAGAATTTCCCTGGACACTACCCAGAGACAGCAAGTGTATCTTTCTCAGCATGGACAACCCATAGGAATGTGGAAAGCCTCAGAGCCTGGTTCCAGGATGGGCAGGCTTGCCCAACTGGATTATGGAGTCAGGGCTTTAGCTCAGCTTTGGTCCATTGAGGTTTGCTGGCCCTGCTTGTAAGACAATGCCAAGGTCTTCTCCCTGGCAGGGCAAGGGCAGCTCTCCATTGGCTGGGGTGAATGTTCTGTCTGCACGTATCTTTCTGCACTTAGCTTCAAGACCTGCAGCTCTCAGGGTACGACAAACAGTAAAAAGCACAGGGTTTTAAGTCTGAGTGGTCTCTTCGATGTTGCAGAAAAATATCTGTACACCTCTGGCATGGAAAGACACACCCAGCATCAGGCCAGGCATACCATGGCCTTGCACCTTGGAAATCTGGGTCGCTAAATTAAATATACAATGAATCAATACCGAGCCTCAGGGCAATTTCCCCCATTGGCTGCCCTGCTGATGCACATCCTGCTGATGGCGGGACCCCTCCCTGCTCCACTTACTGTACTGCAATGTCAATAGGAGCCAATAACTGCCCAATAACCACTACGAACGTTCCTGGGAGCTGGGCACGTGTGGGGCTTCCATGGAGTTTCAAATGGATTTCTCATTTCCTGCGTGCGCAGTAGCCACTTCAGCACACTCAGTACGAGCTCATGCATAAAACAAGCAGTCCACCAGGCAGATGATCTTGGTATCTGGTACCTTTGCTCAAATCTCTGCAGCTTCTGATTCTCCTATGCACCCTGGGACTCCTTCTCACCGTGTCCCTGGAAAACCAGGGCCAGAGTACACCCTGCCCAGCAAGACAGAGCACAGCAAGCTTTCCCCATGGCGATGACAACTTAGTACACGGTACTCTTCAACAACAGCCCTAGAAAGCATTCACAGGCTTCTACTCTTTAGCTGGAGGACAGATAAAAAGCAAGAAGCCATGTTTCCTGACAGCACCTCCAGCGACTCCTGCACTCACTGACAGGGCAGGAACCGGAGTGCTGCAGGGTCAGACTGCATCAGTGAAGGCACACCTCCAGAGCCCTTCCTACAGCAGACTAAGGAGAGATCTACTTTGCTGCTCTTCTCTGGCAGTGTTTGTGGCTATTGAGATGCCAGCTGGTGGATACAACTCATAGGAGCAGGGTGGGCATCTGGTCTTAACTTAGGAGAACCACTGGCTTTGGGGGTCCCCTGCAGAACCCAGCTGAGGTGCTCCAGGCTGCTCTATAGAGACCTTTTCTGTGTCCTGTCAGATTGGTGCTTTTCCCAAATAAAAGTCAAGCTCAAGAGAGCACCTAAATCTGGGGTCCTCATTTAGGACAGGATCTTGGACTGAGACCAAAGGGTGATATGCTCAAGGCACAGGTCTGTCCTTCTTGCTTGAAACCAAACTCCCCAGGGAGTACTGCTCTTGCTGTAGCTCCTCTTCAGTGCTCCCCTGGATCTGAGTGTGAAGACAGTGACAACGTCAGAGGACAGAGAGCAATTCCTATGGTAGCTCCACTACAATGAACTGGTATGTCACCCTCCCACACAGCATCTCCTACAGTCTCTTCTAGAAGATGATCTCGTCATGTTGGCTTCCACAGTCAGATTTCTTCAGATGAACACGTTCCTTTTCCACCAGCTTAAATCCAAACATGACAAATATGACTTTGCACTGGTTAAAGTCTTCTCCAAGAATGCCTTTGCTGGTCAGTCGAACTCACTGGGCAACTGCCTTCAATTTATATCATAGCTCCTGCTCCTCTCCTTTCATTTCCCTCAATAGACAAGGAAGACCAGAAAGAGACATCAGAGTATTTGTATCAGTACTAGAGAGCAACCTTCTATCCTGGCATCACAGGGATAGTGCACACTGCCCATATACTCCAATGGTTAAGTTATAGCAAGAAAAAAGAGATTTAAAACTTGGACTCATGAAATATTTAAAAAGAGACTAAACGAAATGCTAATCAAAATACTGTAAGACAGAACCCTATGCTGGCTTCTGGAAAAAGCTCCTGCCCTGTCCCAGAGCCCAAGTCTCTCCTGGCTGATGCTGACTTCAATGTGATAGGGATAGCTCACCACTGCTGCCAACCACGTGTCCGGGTCCAGCACTCCCCATGCTCCAAACATTTAAAAGAATGCAAGGAGACCAAAGACTCCATTCTGTTCAAAAGCAAATTGATTCCTCCTGGATCTGAGCTGCCCCTGGAAGAGGCACTGCCACGGAGTGAATAGCTGGGCAAGTGGCACTGGCTGAAAGTGAACTGGCTCTGCACAAAACAGACTCTGGTGTCTCTGCCATGTCTGACTCTGCCCTACCTCTCTGTGGATTAATCCACAATGTGGATTCATTATACAGAAATAATTAAGAGTTGACTGTACAGTGCACCTGCAGTATTAGCTGTAGCAATCAATGAATGTGTTAACTGCTAGAAAGCCCAATTTCCCTACTTCGTAAATGATGCATTATCACACCGTGCAGAGTGATCTGCCTCTTCTACCTTCCATGAATAGCCATGTTTTCCGAGGTGAACCTGGAACAATTTTTTCACACTTTTAATTTACAGTTCACTCAGCTTGGGACAGCTGATGGGACCAATTTGCTCCAGGTTTCTATTTTGAACTTTGCTATTATTATATGCTCCATCAATTTACAGTAACAAGTAGCAGACTTGTTATTGTAACAGACAGAAGCTAACCCCCACTTGCTGGTCCCTGCAGAAGCACATAGGCAGACATTTCTTCCCCGAAGGCTTGTGAAGATGGAACAAATGACAAAGAGAACATGATGCTGGGACTGGGAGGCAGGGCAAATTAAGTCTTTTGCCCAAGATGAGAGTCTGTGGCAGAGCCAGAAGCTGAACCAAGGCATCCTGAGCTCCTGTTACAGTCACTCTGCTTTCCCACTCTTGTGTACAAAGCTGTTTACCGGGCTAGTTCTGGGACATCACCCTCCCATGTGCACTCCTAAAACCCCTTGAAAAATTAACACATGATCCAGATGAGGACATTTGGACAACCACCTGTGAGCCACGGCTACGAACAGGATCACTCCCAAGGTGGGCCACCTTTTACCATTATCTACCAAGGAAGGACCCCTGTGTGAGATGGGAGTGAGGCTCTGGTTTCTGTGCGGTCTCCAAGACGGCTCAGAGATCGCTCTGCAAGGGATGTGCAGGTATAGAAACACATGCAGAGAACAGGAAGACATTCTTCACTCTCAGGATTCCTATTCTCTCCTTCCCTGCTTTTCCCACTCTTGCTTCCTTCCTTCCTCTTTTCCCCCTTCCAGGCACCCCAGCCAGCCTGCCATCAGCTAGTTTCACAGCCAGGCTCAAGCATGCAGATACAAGACTAGGTTATTTCTTTTCCTCTGGGCAATTAGGCTGCGGTGCAGAGCTGAGAACCTGATACCCACCTCTGCTGTCAGATCCGTACCTTGACTCAAATTCCAGCAAAGAGAGCAGCAGCACACTGTCACCTTGTGCTACAAATGGAAGGGGAAATCTTTGTCCTTATACACACCTCAGAGCAGCTGCTTTTTTCTCTGGCCATGGCATGGGCCACATCCTGATAAGCACAAACAGCAAGATGCAGCTGCCTCTGGAGCTGCTCGAGTGAGACACACACAGGAAAGCACCTCAGCACTGCAACGCAGGTAAGTACTAAGACCTCACACAGACACACACCCATCAGGCAGCTCCTCTGGTGAACCCAGACACACAGTGGGGCAGACTGTACTTCCTCTAAACCAGGAGACCAACCTGACACGGAGAGGGTACAGACAACAAACACGGAGGGGGTAATGCACTGTAGCCGGGGGCTCTGATCTACAGCTGCAACCGTGGGATCACTGCTCCAGTACTTACAGATGGGCTCCCCGCCCGGGTAGCCCAGATGGTTTCTGATGGCCTCCCATAAATCATAGTCTTCAAAATTGAAGGCAAATTCATCAAAGTCTTCATAGCTGAGTGAGTTGCGAATACAGGTGCTTATCACTACCTCCGGACTGCTGCCCCCTTCTGATTCCTTTGCTGGCTCCTCTCTCTCTTGAAGGGTTGTCATTTTGTCCTTGTGAAGGTCAGGGGTCAGGTGTCATGAACGACACGCCTTCAGATGAGGAGCCAGGATAGGCAGGCTGATGTGTGGAAAGCAAGCTGCCCCCCTGGGGGGGCTTCACCACAGCCCTGGGGCCAGCCCCGGTGCCTCGCTCCCCTGCTCACGGAGCATGAAGGTGCCGGCTGCAGCAGCCCCGAGGGCCGATGAGGTTCCAGGAAGGCTGGCTCCACCCAGGGATGCTTCCGTGGGGGGCTGCCCCACCAGCTCCTCTGGAGCAGGGTCCTCGCTTCGCTGTGGGGTCTTGTGCCAGATGCCCAGGGATGTGGCACCCGTGGCCCGGGGACAGCCAGGCTGCGTGTGCAGCACCGCTTCTCTCCCTCACTCCCCTCTGGTGTCTCCCTCCCTCTCCAGCCTGCAGAGCAACCTATTGAATTCTCCATGTCCTCGGGCCCGGAGCGTGCATTTCCATGACGTCTCTTCTCTCTGTCCTCGTGCCACGCACAGGGGCAGTCCCCCTCTGAGGCACTCCAGAGGGGGCAGCTGCCTCTGCCAGGAGAGCAGAGGAGAGGGGAGGCTCCTCACCTCAGGATGTCTGCAATACCAGAGCTGGCAGCATGTCACACAGAGGGCTGATCGCTGGGAAAGTGTGTCAGGAGAGGAGAGATCTGGGTCCCAGGGAAATGCTGGGAACCCTGAACTGGAGAGGACAGTGGGGTGGGTGGAGGAACAGGCATCCATGGGGTAGGTGGGAGTAGAGATGCTGAAAACAGGAAGATCAGCACTGTGGACAATGCAAAGCTGACAGAGATAAGACACTGTTGGGAAAGAAGGACCTGGGGAACAGGAAGGTGAGGACCAGGTCCTGTGGCAGGCTGAAGACCACACCTGAGGCTGCTGGGGGAGAGCAAGAGAAGGACGGGACAAAGGGACACACGCACTGGTAACGCAGGTAGTGTTGTAAAGCCTCACTTTTCATGCCGTCCAAGTCAGCGGACGCCAGCATCTGGGCCTCGGCCTCGTCCGTGGGGACGCGCTGGTACGCCGCGCTCTCCAGGGTGGTCATGCTGCCGATGCACATCCTCTCCTTCAAGTCGTAGGTAACCCGTTGTCCACTCGCCACTTGGCCCCAGGCCTTGCGCTTCTCCCACCCACGTGACAGACGCTCTCGAGGCCCAGGGGGGCTGTAGGAACCAAAGAGACTGACGGTAGTAAGCAGGGTGAATGAGAATGGGCAGCGGCCCTCAGGGGTTGGGGTCCCATGGGCCAGACCTGACCAGCAAGTCCCTGAGAAGGAGCAGGGCCAGGAGGCATCTCCTGCAAAACCTGAAGGCTGCCTGTTCTGCTCCTTCTCTTCCCTACCACAGAGTGGGATCAGCTTGTGCCCAGTGTCGGGGACCTACCCCTGAGTCAATGGCCTCATGGTCCCCTCCTGGGGCTTCCCAGCTTGCAGATCTGCACAACAGCACAAGCTAGCTGGGAGGAAGAGTACTCCAGGTCTGCAGCCCGGTGCCTCTAACCCTGCACTATGGGGATCCCATGGACCCAGGGAGGTTGCAGGAGTCCCATGGAGTGACTGTCCGACCAGAGAGCAGCCCTCTTGCTCACAGAGGCTCTCCCTCTGGGGCCCATGTCCCTTCCGACTCAGCAGGCAAGTCCAGGCTAAGCACAGCCACTACCCCTGGGAACAGACTCTGTGCAGTGACCTTGAGCTGGGGAGAGCAGCAGGCAGCTTGGCACTGTTCGCCTACCTGTGGAGAGAGGCAGGGCCTTTGTCCTGCAGCAGGTCAGCAAAGCGAGGCATGGGGGACAGGATGCCACACTCCTCCTCCACGTGGAACTGTGCGGGAGCCAGGGCAGTGCTGGACTCCTCCTCATCGCTGCCGACGGTGAACTGCAGAGACAACGGTCCTGACAGTGAGAGCTGGGGCAGACAGCCTTCACCCCAATCCTTGGCACATAGATCCTGCCCAGGATGGGCCACAATGACTTTCCCCATATGCCCCATACCCTGGGACTGGTCATATTGAGCCCACCACTATACTATAAGCCCCAAGAACAGACACACTGATCTTCCCCCACAGGTCTTACAGCCCCAAAACAGTCATGCACACCCGCCCCAGCATCCACACCAAGCAATGACTTACTTGTCACTGTCCTTTGGTGGCCATCTCTGCTAGGCAAGGACAAAAACACTCTTCCCACAATACTGCACAGCTACAACTTCTTATCCCTGAGCAGCCCACTCACTGGCACCCTCCTACCACCTCCCCCTAGACTCCAAGCCCGATCCAGATAGGCATGCCTTTGGTTTGCTTGGGGACTCCAGCTTAGGGGATGTGTCCTTCCCACGAGCTTCAGCCTCAGACTCTGCAGAGATTTCTTTCTCCTGGACCTCCTCTGCCTCAGATTCTCCTTCTTCCTCTTCTTCTTCCTCTTCTTCCTCCTCTTCTCCTCCCTCCTCGTCCTCTTCCTGGATGGTGGGGGTGACCTCTGAGGGGGGTATTGAGGTTTTCTTCTTTTTCCTTCTCCTTTTTTTCCTCCTGCTGGCACGGGGTGGCCTCTTTTGGAACTTGAGGGCAGAAGGGAGGTGAGTGGAAAGGGGATGATGGATGTGGTGCGAGGTTTGGCGGTGGACTGAGAGAGAAAAAGAGAGTCAGGGGCAGGAAGAGGCTGGGAGGAACCTGCCAGGCGCCCCTCCAGGAAACAGCATGGTCTGAAGATCAAGGGCCAGGAAGGGCAAGGAGAGCCACCAGCCCGTAGGGACATAGCAAAGCTCTTTCAGTGATGCGGCAGGCTGTGTCCAGCCTGGGCTAGGTGGGGAGACAGCCCTTGTGCAGTGCCAAACCACCCCGACACAGCTCCACTGCCCTGGGGAAGGCAGCACCCCTCTCCCTGTGTTGCCAAAAGCCATTTGCATGGCTGTGCAAAGCTGCATTGACTTGCCAGAGGCAACATCCCCTTCCTAAACACAGGGAAATGTTTCTTGCATCCTCAAACAATCATGATTTGGGCCCTTTACAAACGTTCTAGGGACATTACTTAGTGGTTAGGCCATGGCTTAGTGGTGGACTTCATGTTAGTTTGGACTTGATGATCTTAAAGGTCTTTTCCATCCTAAATGATTGTGATTTCTTTTCTGCATAACATTTCTTTGAGTTGAATAGATGCAGCTTATTTATCCCCCAGGATTTGACAGAAAGTTCCTCCTACAAAGCCACAGGAACAACAGTGCAGATGCAACCTAAGTCCACATCCCAAGTACTTCGAGGGCATGTCTACCAGCCTCTGAAATTTAGGTTCATTTAGGAGGCTGTCTTTTAAAAACCAGGGTAAAGAAACAGGGCAGAAGGACTTTTCTTTAAACTAATCTACAAAGAGAAATTCATACAGGCTTGACCTGGGTGTCATGGGAATTACAGAATGAGAAAGAAATTAAGGGCATTTCTGAGCCCTCACTCCAAAACAAAGGCAACGCACCAGGCAGGGAACAGGGTAAGCTCAGCATTCCCCTCTGAGAGGGAAGCCATTGCTGCCAGGGCTATGTGCAGGCACAAAGCCTCCCACAGTCCGCAGGATGCACAGGTCCTGGGGCTGCACCCGGAGCTGCTGAAATCAGGGGGGCACCAGCCACTTGGCAAGGGGGTGTTGCTCAGCAGCTCTTCCTGAAGAATTGTTTCCAGTCTGTTTTGATTTGGTTCCTTCCCAGCTTTCCTGTGACATGGCAGCAAAATCTGTTTATAGTGAAAACTACCTTCAAAGGACATTTTCAATGTAGGCTGTAACCTTCTCCCTGGGAGAGCCAGGCAGGTTCATTGTTCTGCTGTCATGTTTCCTTTCCTTTGGTTTCTCAAGTCTTTTCTCCCTTGTTTCCCCCCTTGGGAACAGCAGGGATATTTCACACATCCCCCTGGTTCAGAAGAAGCAGCTTGTGGCAAGATTAGAGGAGATTTAGAATGGTCAGACGTCTGCAAATTGGAAAGAGTTTGGGCTCTTTATAAACACTTTTCTCTCAAAAGTGTTTTTTTCTTTGACTCAACTGGGTGTACCCTATTTCACTCACAAGATGTGGTAGAAGACCCTCCTGTCCTGCTGCTGTACTTCCATAGCATGCCACAGATAGGTCAGGCATGAATTTCTAATATAAAAAGCAAGGAAGACCCCAATTACACACACGTTGCTCCTCCAATAGCACAAAGTTGCTGGTGAGGACACAGTCCACCTTTCCCTTCTGGCTTGGTCACTTCAGCCCAAGACAGAAACATTTATGTTTTAGATCAGAAGGAAACTGAAGCCTTGGGATGCAGGGAAGGGCAGCGATGGTAAGTGTGTGATCTGGCACAGAAGAGGGGAGCACTGCTCTTCTCTTCACCCCTGCACTCAGCCCTCCTCGTGTCAACTGATCACATCTCCACAGAGGTGGTCTGGAGCGGGGAGGAATGCACCTCTCCCAAACATGAAAGGATTCTTACCTCTCTCTTCTTCCTGCCTGTCCTCCTGTGCGTCCAGTCCCTGCCCTCCCTCCCTGCTCCCTTCCTTGCACTGCCTGCCTGTATGGAAAGTTACTGCCAAACTAGTGTCCCAGATGTTTGATTACATTTCTTGGTGAACTTGATACAAGAGATATGAAAAAGTAATTTGGATAGGGAGCCCAGAAGGAAGAGCCTACATATTAGGAATTCCTGGCTTTGACTAGGGCAGGAAACATTTCTAAGCCCAGAGAGCATTCACCTCTATGGGTTGGTATGTTATCTTTAAAAGTCTAATGACCTAACCAGATCTTCCAGCTTTATGAATACAAACTGCATAAAACTTTTGATAACCAGGGTTGATGTAGTCCAAGACAACAGAAATACATCCGGAGCTCAGAGGAAAACAAGCTTGATTCTGACAAAAGAAGGACTCTCCTATTAATAAGGAAAAAACCCAACCCCAAAGAGTACAAATCTCTAGTCAAATTTTCAAAAAGCTTCTTGCCATGCATGCTCAAGCAGATCATCCATGTCCTCCAAGCCAACCCGCACACCTGTGCACACAGGCAGAGCTTCTGAGCAGGTAGGTCCTATGGGCACAGGACAGGAATTCAACCCACAGCAAAGCTATTAGCACCTTGCAGCCATGTGCACGAGTGACTGTGAGCCCAGACAGGAAGTGTTATTTGAATGGAGCCTCTGTAGAGAAATGACACAGGCAAAAAACAGCAGCTGGGGTGCACTACAGTAATAGACTTTAACCAGCAAGCTTTTATAACAGCCATTGGAAATGAGTGGCCAAGCAGAAAACAGCCTGGTGATGTACTTGGGACATAATGCTCCCAAGGTTGTATCCCATCAAAGCCAAGCTGGAAAATAAGCCGTATGTGCCTGTGGAGAGCCACAGACTGGGAAAATCTCCCAACCATTGCTACGTGTCTGCCACACAAACAGGCTGCTGGACAGGGGCCTCTTCCTGCCCTTCACCACTGTTACTACAGAGTAACATAACCCACCCACACCAGGCAATAGCTTATGGTCACTCTTGTGGGTACATTCTCATTTTACACCCAAAGTGAGTTTGGGCAGACTAGTTGCCTTCATCATGAAAGGGCAGTTAGAGGAGTAAATATGCTCAGATGAATTCAGGTGAGGTAACTACAGCACTTTAAATTCACACTCCATTTTTATTTTGCAGTTGCTTTCTTTGATCAGATAAGCCAAATGGATTCTTGAGTGCTATTTAGAAATACACAGGCATGTCTGACTGGAGCCATCTGCTTTCAGACTGGGGAGGACAGCCTGGCTTCTGGTCATACCTGGATGTTTCTTTGCAGCCACATGGAAGAAAAATTGTTTTAAACTGGAAATTTCAACTTGGGGAAGTAGCTGCAGATGTCTCAGAGACTGGTCTAGGAGGTGAGCGAACACCCTGGGTTGAGCTATGCTGCTGGGTGGGCTGTGCAGTAGCTATGCCTTTGGAGACAGAGAAAACAGGAACAGACTGGAAACAGGCCGTGGGCACTGGTGCTAAACTGTGTGTACATAGCACCTTGGGAACGCTCTGGATGAAGGAAGTGAATAGCAGGCTAATACAATCTGCAGTCCTGGCACAAGGCTGCAGAGCACGTGGGACTGAGTGAGGGCTGGTGGTGAGGGTGGAAGTGGGTACAACGTTTCAAAACCTACATACATTCAAAATCTCTCTCACTGTAGCTGCGACTTTGCTTCTCCAGATTGCTTGATGCTGACTTGCTTATCAGGTCCCCAAATCTCTCGATTGACAAAGTCTTATCCAAGTCCTCATCGTCCTCGGCACCAGGAGAGGCTTTCTCTGCGTGATCTCTGCCCTGCACAGAAACCGCCAGGTAAGAATCAAACACGGCAGACCCCTAAAGCCCTCTGGATCCTCCTGCCCTTCCAACAGAGCTGGCTTGCTAAGGAGCAGCAGGATCCACACAACAGGCCTGGGGCATAATTTCTCACACAGAGGCAGAGCTCTGCTCAAAACCAAGTGCCAGAACAGACTGGCAAGCTCCAAGGCACACTCTGCAGAGACACCTTAGTGGTCCTCTACACCTCTCTTTGAGCGGGAGGTATCAAGGGACTCTGCCAGTGCCTGTTTCTCCTATCAGAGGAAAGGCGTAGCTTTTTTTTTGGTTGGAATTTCTCTCTCCTCACGTTTAACTGCTGCCCTCTGGTCTTCCCTTTGCCCAGTCTGCCATCTCTCTCATTCTCAGACTTCCTCTGTATTTCCCCTTGGGAAACAGCATCCCAGCTCTGGTGAGCTGCTCTTGAGTCAGTGACCACTCTGTGCCTTCCCGCCTCCCCTCCACACAGAGGGACTTCCCGCTCCCCTTGGATGCCTTCTTCAGGCTTTTCTGTCCATTTTCCTCCTGTTTCAGGCAATGGGAACTTCTCTGCCTTTTGCTGGTGGAAATGCCCTGAGATGAGCATCACCAGGTGTTCCCTGGCCTTTCTTTCTTTCTCCTGAGCAGCTGCAGCTGGTAAAATTTTCCATCAATATAGCTGAAATGCCAGCGCGGAGCTGTTGTGGACTCCCGTGTTTCCATGGAAACAGGAGGAGGCCCAACTGTGACAAATCTGCTAGGCAGAAAGAGGGAGCAAGGCAGCTTTAGCAGAGAGATCCCTCTCCTCGCATCCCTGTTCTTAGCTGTGGTCTAGGAGCAGCTTTGTATCTGTGAGTGAGACTGCTTCTCCTCTCACCTTAGCACAGGTGCCCCAAGCCCAGCCTAAATGGAGACAGTTTATTTTCAAGCTGCTCAGCTCCTCCTGTCACTTGCGTACCCTACCCAATGGCATGTGAAAGCAGAGGGACCTCACAGAGCAACCTCTACCCTTTTCTGGGCCACAGTTTGCTGTCTGCACGGAGAGGATATGGGCTCACGGGCAGCCTCGGGGCACCCTTGGTGCAGACCTGTCCCCGGTAAACGCAGGCTGTGTCTCCTACTGCAGCATGCTGCCAGGACACCAGTCCCGCTCTCAGCCAGCAGGAGCATGGGCCCTGGGGAAGAGACAGCCCCGCTGCTGCCAGATTCCCACCTCACCTGCTGCAAGTTGATGAAGACATCTCCTACGGGAGGGGACTCTCCAGCTGCCATTTTGGTTCAGGACCTAAGGGCCTGGGCAAAATATCAACCCTTCTCTTTCACCGGCAGGCACCCAGCAAACCTGGAGAGTGGCATAACCTGTGGAGAGAGGGCAGGACAAGGGAATGTCGTGGGAGACTGCTGGCCACTGCCCTCAACCCCCTGGCTCCTGATCCAGAGGTCACCTCACCGGCCCTTGGAGAACCTCCCCGGCATCACTAGGACAGGCCTGTCCCCAGCAGTGTGCAGGGGCAAGTGGCACAACACACCTTGCTTTGGCCACTGGCTCCAACTGATCAGGGATAGATGGGACCCTGTCCTTCTCTGAAAGGTCAGAGGGGCCAGTGGAGACAGCAGCTATATAGAGCTCCTGCACGGGCTGTGCAAAATAAAGAAAAGTTTCCTGCTCAGCCACGTCTACAGCAGCACATCTGTGCAAAGCTGGGGTGTGATGGACCACCAGGGAAAGAAAAAGTCAGAGAGATCAGGTGCTGGGAGTACATGCCAGGAGCAGGCAGCAGAGTGGTCCTGGGGCACCTAGCTTTAACTGGGCAGATCCCAAAAAAGGCCAGAAGGAACCACAGAGAGAGCTGTGCAGACCACAGGGATAGCACATGGACAAACAGTTCATCATTCAAACGCCACACACAAAGCAACACATGTCACAGGCAAAGAGGCCAACCTTCAGGCTGCAGATCTGTGCCCTGTCAGCACTGGTGGGGATAAAGGACACACAAGTCCCTGAGGGCAGCACAAAGGAACAATCTGCTCAATATTCAACTACAGGTGAGGAAGGCAAAGAGGTGCCACGCTTGACAAGGAGTGGGATACAGACTAACACAGAAACATCTCTAGTCAAACCATCTAGAGCAGCAGCACAGCCTAAGCAGCATGGGCTGCATCCCAGGAAGAACTGGAGATGGTACAGAGACTGGCACTGGGAAGATACCGACCTCCAAAAACTCATCTGAAACAGAGAAGATGGAAGCACATACACAGTGCTTTGGGCACAAGGAGAAGCAAAGTGTCCTCAGCTTACAGCACAAGAAAAGGGACATTTGTTAAAACTACAAGGGTAGAATACAAATGAATGCAAAACTGGCAAAAGAAAACATTTTTTTTCAGTGATGTCATCAAGGAGCAAAAAACTGCAAAGTCAGAGGATAGCTTGGCCATCTCTCTGGTAACGAGTTGTATTTATGACAAAGAAAATGAAGAGAAGTTAAACCCATCTTTCAAAACAAGCTATTCTCCAGCTATGAAAGCTTTGGAGTAAGTTTTATAGTCTGTGTCCTGGCTATCTGCTGAGGGCTTTCTTACTATCTCATGTGAAGTACCTAGCATGGGACACTGTTCTAAAACACAAAAGACTGTCTAAGGATGACACCAGTAAGGCCACTTCATCATCCCTTCTATCTTTGAAGATCTCTAGAAGGTCTACAGTCTGCTTATTCAGCCTACCTGAAGTGCTTATTCAAACCAAAAATCCTGGGGCCATCTGTAAGGCAAGTTTTTGAGGAGCTAATCTGGCCGCTGATGAAGGATGCTCCTTTGGCCCACCTTCCTAATCATCAGGAACAAGGCAAAACGTAATGGAAGGAACCCCTGAAACACACCTCATTGGACTCCTGAGTAATTTCACCCTCAGTAAGATCTCAACAGCTCAAGAGAAATAGGCTGCCAAGACAGACTTCTAAACAGCAAATGCAGCATCCAGGCCATAAGGAACAAAGCAGAAAAGAATTAAAACACCCAATCCACTCTGTCGATCTTAAGCCATTATCTTCAACTTCAAAACCTGTTTTCCAAGAAAAATTGAGCAAAAGGGTTCCAAGAGATAGCAGAAAAAATGAGAAAAGTCTGGAAATCATCTGTAAGCAGAGACTGAGTTTTAGTAGGAGACATGACAGAGAAAAGGTTAATACATGGCTTTTGAATTTTTTTGCATTTAATTCAAGAAGAGGGTATAATTCCATGAAAACAAACAACAGTACATTTGAAACTGAAGGCAGGGAACATTTTATTCCAGTGGGAAGAGCTGGCAGGGGAACCTCACTTTGCAGGGTCATGGCATCACCACTGTTAAAGAAAGGATTGGACATTTTTAAGGAACAGAACAATTATAACTGTAGGCTGCCTGCAAAAATGTGTTGCAAGCACTATAACTTAGGGAGTAAAAGGATAATGGGGCTTTGGATAGCAGCTCCTGTAGAGTCAGAATCCTTAAAATCTAGCAAAATGGTAAAGGTAACTTAACAAAAGAAATGCTAATGCTCAGCTTCATCTCTGTGCCACTGAGATGCCTTGTGGGGCCTTCGAAGTAAACTAAAAACTATCAGCAGTGGTGTCAAGCAATGTGCTTTGTTTCACGTCAAGCTCAGGTATGTCCGGAGCAAGGCAGAGGCTCCAGGGGCATTTCATGCTCCGGGAGAGAGGAAACCCACATCTTGGAGAACTGCTGTGTGCAACACACTCTGCTGACACCAGCTTTGCAAGGTGTTACACTGAGTTTAAAACTACAACCTGACTGCCTAAACGAAGTTAAAAGGGAGGGAAAATCCAGCACTTAGTCTGGGAGGGAAAACCCAGCACTTACTCTTTCTTTACCCATCAAAGCAGCGCATTCAGAATTATGCTGAAGCCATCACTCTAATGAGGCTGAACAGCTAAAAGCCAGACAGTTGTAGTAGCAGTAAGAGAGCCCTGGGGACTTGCTTTGAAATTTCAGAGGGACTGGGAGATACTCATGGGGTTTCCATCAATGCCCCACTCACCACCCTGTGAAAGCAGGATGTGATGTGTGGGCACCCCAAGCCTGCAGGACTTGGGGCCCAGCTGTTGGAAAGCTCTGACGCTTTGGAGACGAGAGAGAGGTGAGCATGGGAGGTGTGTTCTCCGATTCTAAGCCTACCAGCTCTCCTGTTTCTGAAGAATGGAGAGCCCACAGCCTGAAAGCACTGGTGCTCCCGGTACACAGGCAGCTGACCACGGCCACTAGAGGCCACTTGCCCCTTACTCTGTGCCACCTCTGGAGAAAGGCGAGATGGACACCTACTGGGATTCTGCCCGGCGTTTCTATCACCCTCAACAGATGGAGTTCAGAGAAGAGCAAAAAAAATCGCTAGTGGGCCAGAGGGATTGATTTATAAGGAAAGGTTAGGAGCTAATTTTGTCTAGCACAATATGGGATGACTAAGATGGGGAGGGGACAAACCAGCAGTCTGGAAAGATCTCAAGGGTGTGAAACACAACTAAAGCTTATTTTTTTGTGAGGCAGCCCTTCATAAAGAGACTTAGGAATGGGTTAAAATTTAAAATAGAAACTTAAAAGGAGTATCAGGGAGAATTATGCTAATAAGCACCATGCTGAAGTGCCCAGCCTGCTGGCATCACTGCCTAGGTTGCCATAAGAAGAGCACAAGAAAAAATGGGAAACTAAAAAAACAAACACCACTAAAGAAAAGCAAATGACTGATACCTTCATCCTACTGTATCTCCTGGTTATGGGGAGTACGTGATTCAGCATTCCCGCTAGAAGTAATTTTCAGTAATAGAAGCGTCATGCCAGCAGGCCAGATTCGAAGGGAGGCCAGAAAAATCCACAGCCTGCCAACCTGTGTGCACTGACACATCCCCGCTCTCTCCACAAGCACATCAGTAAACAGAACTGGCTCACATAAATCACTATACCTTGTCCTGACCATCGTACTGACCATCTAGGCTTAACAGATTCTGAAGGAAAGTGAGCAGGCATGTCCCTGCAAAGCTGGCAGCTATGGCATCTCCCACATGTTGCTCACAGGGACTCCAGCTGGGCTCCCCCTCACCCCCAAAGGCTGTTTCACGGTGCCAGTGCTTCCCTGTTTTGCTGAGAAAAACGCGATCTGGCACATCTTTGAGGGCCGAGGCGAGCAGTTCACACTGTCCCTTTGCAGTAAAGATGAGTCAGTAACGCTACAGGCAGGCTGCCCCAGCTCCGTGGGCAAGGGGCTGCATGGAGACAGCCATCAGGTCCCACATCCATCTCCACAGGTCTTCCTTAATCCCTTGGCCATCGGCTGAGAATAATTTAGCTGTGGAGTGTCTAGACTAGGAATGGATGTTAAGATAGGGATAAAGCCACAGGGGCAAAGCTGGTTTGAGGATAGGAGAGAACAAGGGACTCTGGCTGATAGACACAGACGGGAAGAGCTCACAAAGGAGAAGGATTAGAGGCCTTGGAAGATTTTCCTGGGAAGAAATACTGATGTGCCTGTCCATGGAGGAAAGGAGCAGGAGGGGTGCTGCTGTGTACATCAAAGCATTTGGATGCTACTGTGACATTCACAGCCTCAAAGCCAAAAGAAACAGGAGTGGGCTGCGCAGCCCCTACCTCTCCTCTGTCACGGCCGAGGAACAGACACACATACCAGAACGAAAAGGCGACACATAAGACAGTAAACACACAAAGTTTTCCGGCATGAAGGTTGTAACCTGTGGATCTCTCTGCCACATGGCTATGTTGAAATTTGTATTATTACACAAGCACTTTAGAAGGCTTAAATATTTCAATGAATCCTGTACTCCACTGAACTACCCTGGATGAACCATCACGGCCATTCACTCCTGAAGCACGGTCTGTTCCATGACTCTCCCTCACAACAGGCCTTTCACAGGGTACCAGACGGGACGGAGCCTGCACGGTCCACAGACACATAAACGAACATACGGAACAAAATTCACTCCAGAACGAAGTGCCAGCACCAGACAGTAACAATAAGCCACCCCTCCACTGGACGTACGGACGGCTCTGACAGACACACGTACAGCCGGAGAAGGAAAGGGACACAGACAGGCACTGGGGTCACTGCAGCACGTCCGTGCCGTGCCTTGCAAACCCGTACGGTGCGGAGCGCGGGACTGTCCCACGCCGCGTCGCATCCAGCCGCGAGCACCGCGCTGCGTGCCGTGCCGTGCCCCGTGCCATGCACCGCCCCGCACCGTGCCGTGCCATGCACCATGCCCCGCACCGGCAGCCACCCGCACCGCGCCACGCACCGTGCAGCACCGGAGCGCCCCGCGTCCCGCAGACGGGGCCGGGGCAGGGCAGCCAGGCGGAGCTGCTGCAGCCGCGGCAGCGCAGGGACAACCCACCCCCCCCTCCGGCCCGTACCTCGCACCGCCGGAGCAGGAGAGCCGCCCGCCGCC
>VZTE01001195.1:2943969-2969401 GCA_013397775.1 Eulacestoma nigropectus
CGGGCCTGGCCGGGCCGGGTCGTGTCGGTGCCCCTGGTGTGTGGACACTCACGGCCCGGCCCGTCCTTCCCTTTCCTGCAGGGGACCTCGTCCTGGACGGTTCCAGCACGCTGACGCTGCTCACCTCCACCCTGCAGCACCTCACGCAGGTCTTCGAGCAGCACCTGGGCTCCCGTAACCAGAACCGGGGGTTCGTGGCGCTGCCCTCGCACCCCGCCGAGACAGCCGCCATCCTCCAGGCGCAGTTCCTCTTCGACGTGCTGCAGAAGACTCACTCTCTGAAGGTCCGTACATACCGGGGCCGGGGGTGCTGCAGGGCCGGCCAGTGCAGGTGGCAGGCACAGCTTCAGAGCAGCCTCCTCCGGTGCCCGTTGCCCCCGTCTGACGGGCAGGCTCCGTGGGTCAGATGGCTCTCACAGGGCTCTTGCATGGAGTCGTGGTTCAGCACGGCAGTCTATAGCTGCTTATCTAGGATCAGCCATGCAACTCAGAGAAAAGTTTCTCGGAGTTAAAAACAGGGGCAGCAGGAGTTAATTGTGTTCTGACCTTGGTAAGGTGTTATCATTGTGGGGAAAATGGTTATTTCCTGAAATGCTTGAGCAATTCAGGCACTATCTAGCACCTGAGCACAGCTGAGTGCTTCCGGAGTGATGATTGATGCACCCAAGGCAGCAGAGCCAGGGAACTTGAGCAGAGGGGGGTCAGATGTTGAACACACTCTGAGGCTGCTGCTTATTTCAGCAACCTGGGCAGTGGTTCTGGTTGATCGGTTTCACAGCATGGGATTTCTAGTAACGTATCCTCATTAATTTTAACAATAAAGGATGTAGTAAAGAGGCTGTAATAAAGATAAAAGTACAGATCAAGGAATTCTTCGGAGAGGTTTTTGAAAGCTGGCATGTGCTGTGAGGCTGCACATGATTTTACTCGGCACTGGGGCACTGCTGGGAGGATAGTGGAGGTGAAAGGAGCCTGAAAGGGGAAGAGGAATTAGCAGCTGTCTTAGGTTCCACAGTGGGGCTCAAAAGGTATTGCGGCTGAGCACTAAAATCTGTGATGTTTTTAAAAACGTGTTTTCCCTGTGAGAGTGGAGCTGTATCAGAATGTTGTTGGGAGGACTTTGTAACAGTGTAGTGAGTGGGGAGATTGGAGTGGGGCCCAGAGTCTGTGGAGAAACACCAGGAGGAGGCAGGGAGGGACACTGCAATCAGGAAGGTGTTGTGGTGAGTGCTCCTGTTCACTAGAAAATGTGCTCTCTCTGTAACAAGCCTGTAAAGAAGGGGAAGCTGCCCATTGATGTCTGGTAACTGGTTTACTTGGAGAAACTAATAATTTTTATCAGCCTGGCAGATTTTTAAGACAGTGGAGGGAGAGGAGATGATCAAGACACACAGCGAGAATGGCATCTGAAATAAACTTTGCTAAAACTGCCCATTAGAGCTTGCCAGTGCAAGCTTCCCTTCCAAATGCTCTTGTTCAACGTGCAGCATTAGTGCTGGCAGGCAGTGGGCAGTGATTCATTCCTGCCAGGGCTGTGGCTGTGGAAGCAGTAGTGGTGATGAAGTCTTGGGATATCTGTTCTCACCTGATGAGTCACTTCTGTGTGAATGTGTATGTAACTGGCAGAGATGGTCTCTCTGGTTGCACTTTGTTGTCTACAGTGGAACTGGTAATTGCTTCATTACTCACTTTCAGTAGCAGCCAGAAATACTGTTTATGCAGAGTCCATAGAAGGCATAAGAAGGTGGTTTTAATAATCTGCTTTATAGTACATGAACACAGCCTAACTGCCCTGTGGTGAAAGGTCCTGTGGCTGTGCTACAAAATACACAGAGGAGGTTTGCAGGCACCTCAGTCTAACACTAACAGTGCCTTGGAGACCAACTCTGTTTTCCATTGTGTCTGCTTGCGATTTGCCTTATTTGGCCTCTTGTAGTGAAATGCACATGCACACCTCCCACCAGTGTGCTAGTTCCACTCAGTTGCTTGATAAACATACCTCCAGCAGTTAGTTTTGTCTTTAGTAGATTTGCAAGTTGTGGCTGATGAGGAATCCAGCTGTCAGACCTCCCAGGGGTGCTGAAAGTAGCGAATCCATGTGGGCAGGGGAAATGAAGAGGAGCTCCGTGGGCTGGCAGACCACACTTGCTAACATGCTGTTCTCTGTGCTCTCTATTGTACTATGGAGCTAGGGAGACAGTGCCGCTACCAGCACTGGGAGAGAGCTTTTAAGGGATCACCCGAGCTGGAGGGACAACCTTTTCAAGGTGCTGCAGTTGGTGCATCAGGAAGGTGATAATGAAGCACAAATCAAGCTTGACATGAGATTTTTTTCTCATTTCTCTAGCTTGTTCATGTTCCAAACTGTGTTTTGCAATCTGCTGTGAAGATCTTCCCTTTCAAGTCCCTCCGGCATCTGGAAGTAAGTATAGGTGGCAAGAGTGGTTTTGAGTCTTGCTGTTTGGGTTTTCTTGACTAGTTTTGTGGTTGCAGAATACCTCTGCTCCTAAAAACTGGGTAGGCTTTTGTGGCTTCCCTAGAAGGCTAAGACAAAACTCCTGCAACACTTGCTTGGGATGAAACTTGGATCTGCTCCTCCACTGTAATATTTTGACATATGTTGTTCTTACTTTCTCATCACTGCTGCAGTTGAGGTCTGTCCCTCCACACTGCCTGCGGGGACTACGATTTGTCTATTCTCAGCTGGAATCTCTCACCTGTTGCAAATGTATCAGTACACTGGAGGTGAGTTGTCTCTACACAGCTCGTTGGGTAAATTGCAAAAGAAAGGCTGCCTTGATCCTACAGCTCTTCACACAGGGAAGATGTAGGAGATGGTGTTAGCCCTTTTATTCATCCATGTTGTGTATGGCTTCATCTCCCTTCCCCGTTCTGGCGTCCTACTCCTGTCTCAAGCAGTGTTGAAGGATTCCCTGCTTGCGTGCACATTTGCCCTGTAGTCTTCTTTTTAGCTTCTTGAGAATTTCTGGGTCTAGACAACATTTGTGTCAGCTAGGTCTGACAACTCTGTGTATCTGGCTGTTTCCACATTCAAGGCCTGCAGCTGGTCAAGATTTATTTCATTGTACCTCAGCAGGCTTAAATTAGAGCTTATTGACAGAAGAAATGCTGTGCCCCAGTGTCTTACCTGCGCTGCTGCCCAGCACATTTCTGAGACATGAAGGCAAGCTCCAGCCATGGAGAACTGAGTAGCATGGGCTGTGCTGGCCATGGGCCTCTGGGCTTCTCTTTGGGACATAGAAGCAGATGCCTGCTGGGGAACAGAGGCTGATGGTAGGGAGTGCTTTGAGAGCTTTTTTTGTCTATCAGAACACAAGTGTGTATCTTGCTTTTGTTTGAGGGAGGTCTGAAAATGGTTTGGTTAATATGAATCTTTGTGCTCAGTGTTCTGAGCCTAAGAATCTAGCAGATTAGGTTAACTATTGCCACTTCAGTGTAGGAAACAAAAGCATCTCCTCTTCTTTCTAAATATCTAACCATGAGATTCCCACCACCTCCAAATACTTGAATTAGGGAGATAGAAGTCACTGCCTCTCTAAGCAAGGCAAGGTCTGTAAAGCACAGTATGTCAGCCGCCTTCTAGACTAACTGTTCTCCTGTGTTCATCTGCTTTTACTGTAACAGCTAGTACTCACCAAGGAATGGCTCCTCTCTTCTTCCTAGGAAATTATTTCAGCATGTGGTGGAGATCTGAGCTGTGCTCTCCCATGGTTGGAACTGCAGACTGTGAACTTCAGCTATAACTCAATCACTGCCTTGGATGACTCACTGGTGAGTGGGGCATCCTTCCTGCATGGCTGAGGGGAAGAGAGGAGATGATCACAGCCGAGAGCCAGGCCCTCTGTTACTGATGCTGCTAGGTCTGGGTGGGAGGAAGTGGGCAGTGTTAATTTTGCTGGCCTCTCCCTGCAGGAGAGGCTTTTCATGCTCTAACAGAGACAGCTGTGGGATCTGATCTAGTATCTTTTTGTCCCTCAGCAATTATTGAATGCTCTGAGGGTCTTGGATTTGAGTCACAACAAGATCCAGGATTGTGAACACTATTTAATGGTGAGTATTTTGGGCTGACCACCAGTTTCCTCCTATGCAGAGAATACTGCTAAAATTCTGTAATCATTGACATCATGTTCCTACTAGGTGAGGTATAATAAAAGAAATCACAGAGGTGTTGTGGCTTAGAGCTAGTGCTTTGCAGCCTGAAAACCGTTGTCCTGTATGTGCAGTCCGAGTGGCACCGGGCAGAGAAGTCAGTGCTCCTCACCTGGTTTAAGACAGAGAGTTAGCTGAAGTTATCACTTGGCAGTCCAGCCTGGCCGAGTGGTAAATGCACTGATACACGCAGGGTACTCTGTATATACAGCCCCTCACAGGGTGGGCACTCCATTGTGGCCAAGACTTTGCTGTAATCTGTGCAGCAGGTGAGAATTATGTAGCCAGGCATGGGGCTGTAGAAGCTTTCTGTTTAATTTGTTCAAACAGCCAGTGGCATTTACTTTCTGCTCTCAGAAACCAGTCAGTTCCTCTAGAAAAGGGGTAGTCCATCACAATGGCACATGTGTTTCTGAGGAATGGCAATGAATGCTTTGCTGGGCTAGATATGCTTCTCTGAAGCAAAGCTATGAAACAGCTTTTCATGGAGTTGGTAGGGCTCACAAGGTACCATTCACCATCATCTTTACAAAGGTAAGAAAGGGTTTCTTTTGTTAGTTCACTCCTTTTGCTGAGGCAGAATGTCCAGTCCTTTCCTATGCTCCATTGAAGTTGGCGAGGAAAGAGAAAGGTGCTCCTGACAAATTCTGTAAAGCAGTTAGATGATGCTGAGCACCCCTAAACAAACCACTCCCAATGTGAACATTGAACTCTTTCTGCAGAAACAGTCTTAACAAACTCAGTTGTTGGTTGACCTTGTTAGGATCAAAAAAATGGTAGAAGCTAGTGCCCTGTCTTGAGTTCAGGGCCAGGCTTTGAGCTAAGGTCCCAGCTGATCCACTGCTGCTCTTCTCTCTGAACAGACCCTTACAGAACTAGAGTACCTCAATCTGGCGTACAACTTCCTGTCCAAGGTGCCAAACCTCGGCATCTTCAGCCGATCCAAGCTGGTGACTTTGATCCTGCGCAACAATGAGCTCGACAGCATTAATGGTGAGCCCGCAAGGGAGGAGCATTTCTGGGTTTGAAACCCTCCTGTTGTCCTTGAGAATGAATAGAACTTGAAGTCTTGGGCACAACTATTTTTAATAGGGTTCAGTTTTGGGGGAGGTTCCTAAGTTATGTTTTCTAGCATGCTGATGGCTTCTTGCTTTGTTCACAGGGGTGGAACAGCTTGTGAATCTGCAGCACCTGGATGTGGCCTATAACCTGCTGCTGGAACATGCCCAGTTGGCCCCATTGTCCACTCTGCACTATTTAAAAAAAGTAAGCATAATTATGGGTTGGTAGGTTAGGGATTTCATGGTCAGGGTGTGCAAAATGGAGACTTTGTGGTAACAAGACAGTTTTGAAAGATAAGTTCAACTCTTGAGCATTTAATTTTATTGCAGGAAACTAATGGGAGAGCCTTAGACAGACACGTGTGTTTCAGCCTTCATTTTTAGTGACCCTTGCTCAAGCTAACCTTGTTTGGTATATTCACCCCCATTTCCTTGCTCATCCTTTCTGATTTTAACCCTCAAGTTAAGTCAAGTTCAGTTAAGTTCAGTAAAGATCCTCCCATAATCCTATTGTGGATTTGTGTGTTCAGAGAAGTCTGAAGGAGGAGCACTGCAGTCACTATAGTGCTTGTGAAAGAAGACCATAGAATCAGAGAGTGGTTTCAGTTGGTAGGGACCTTAAAGATCTAGTTCCAACTGCCCTGCCATGGGCAGGGACACACCTCCCACTAGACCAGGTTGCTCAAAGCTGCATCCAGTGTGGCCTTGAACACCTCCAGGCATGGGGCATCTACAACTTCTCTGGGCCTGCAAAGGACCGTTCTTTCTACACTTCTCAGAGTCAGTACTGAAAAAGCTCATAATGATTTAGGTCATGAGTAGGAGGTACTTTAATCTCCTCCTCTATTTGCTAAACTGATTTCAGGAAGCATTGTAAAGGCCTAGTCCTTTCCTGGCTTGATAACTGCAAGGATATTTCTTGAAGCAGAGAGAGAGACTGGAGCCTGCAGGCAGGATAGATTGGGGTATAGAATATTTCTTCTAGTAACAACTTGTCTTTTTCCCTCACGAAGCTGCATTTGGAGGGAAACCCGATATGGTTCCATCAAAACCACCGATCTGCAGCCCTTGTCCACGTGTCTCCCAGGGCAGCCTTCTCCAATGTGAGTATGAGCCACATGCCTTCTGCCCCTGCTGTTGAAGGCACAAGGTGTTCTAACACTCAGGGGCAAATGAGGGAAAAGAAACTTGCAGATTTATTCCAGTTGTGTAACAGTGGTGATTGTTTTGTGGTTGCTTTTTTTTTTCCCCCTGCCGTAGAGTAGTTTAACCTTAAATTTTTATGTGGTGTGCTGGCCAGGACAGAGTTGAATACTGATCTCAGGTTTGCAGCACCTCAGATCTTAATATGTCTTCACTGTCTACTTCTTCAGTTTTGCTCACTGATGGAACTTTACTCTGTTCCTGCTAGATAGTAACGATGTAGCTGGACTGTGCAAAGAAGGAACTCAGTCTTGGCGCACCTTACCTAAGTATGTACTACTTTGGCAGCCATGACCACCTCTTTGTCCCCATCACTGCTCTCAGCTAGGTGTCATCACTGTTCCTTGCACCAGTGCTTAGGTCAGTTCTTGGTAATCTGCAAATAAAGAAGCCAGCAACACCAGTGTTCTGGCAATTTAGCAAAATAAACTTACTTGCTAAGGGTCAAAGGTGTTCCAAAGGTGGTCTGCCCTTCATATTAGTGGCAAATGGCTGGATTCATTGTCTTCAAACTGCATCTTGGAAAAAGCTTTCACTGAGCTCAAGTTTTTGGAAACTATGTGGATTCGGGCTAGAAGTAGGATACAGGCTTTGAGGTGAAAGTGAGTACCTTTCAAAACAATTTGAGTTGTTGTAGAATAATGCATTGTACCTTTCCTGCAAACTGTCTTGGGTACGTTTCTGGAAGTTAGAAAGTCTGTAAACAGGAAAACCACAACAGTCCCTTCTGGCCTTATATGCTGTTAGGTCAAGTAGCTACAACTAAAGGAGTGGTGGATAGGCAGGAACAGGGTTGTTTCTTTGCAGTTTTTTGCCAGGGATACCAATCCTAGGGTGGCCTGAAGGGGAATAGGAGTCAGCAGAAGTTGTCCTGAGTATGTGCCAGCCAAATGGAATCTGACTGCAAATGGGTCTCTAATTACAGTTCTTCTTGAATGGGGAGCCACTTTCTTCCTCAGACCTAATGGTAAGTATAATTCTTAAAAACTGATTTTACTGGCTTTGGGACTGGGAACTCTGACAGGAATTTGCATTGGCATGTGTCCTATTAAATCTTTATGGGCTACCTTGACTTTGACACAGATCGTTTTGTCTCAGTTCATGCTGATTCCTAAGAATTGTTGGAACTGGCCAGTGTAATTTATTTTGGCTTATGTAGCCTTGCAGGACTTGGAGCCTTGCTTGTTTCCTCTTCAGATACTGTATGGTACTTGACACTTGAACTACATGTCAGCAAAAGAGTTATCAGTTTCCCATCTGCTGTTTTTAAGAAAGGCAGAGATTGAGTTAAATCAGAGTGGTTGTGATAAACAATCAACCAGGCAGGGTCTGTTGTCAGTGCTTTGACTGAGATGGTGAAAGTTTGGGGTGAGGAGCAGGAAAGTTGTTAGCCCGAGTTGTGGCTTGGTTACCTTGTCTGCCCATGGCACTCAGCTGTTAATACTCTCTTCTTACTTTAGCACCTTCCAAGACTTGTGCAAAGTGTGTCCCAGTCCATCCACACGTCTACC
Source organism: Eulacestoma nigropectus (assembly GCA_013397775.1). Taxonomy (NCBI): domain Eukaryota; kingdom Metazoa; phylum Chordata; class Aves; order Passeriformes; genus Eulacestoma; species Eulacestoma nigropectus. Next base: position 2,951,915 of record VZTE01001195.1, read on the forward strand.
TCAGAGAAAACTGCACTGGACCGCAGCACTCTGGAGAGCTCCTGTGCTGCAGACTTCAGTGACAGTCAGTCACCAGCAGAGAATGTGGCCATCAGGCTCCCTCGGAAGAAAAGCAAGGTGTGGGACTGACAGAGCTTCTTAGCCATGTAGCTGGCATGTTGGGTGAAGGGGATGCCTCGACGTGAAAGCCTCTTGCAGTGAGATGTGGTCTGGTACTGACTGTGTGGTTAGTGAGCCTCTACGCTGCTGTGTGTTAGAAAGGGGCTGGGTTTAATATCAATCTTGATATACCTTGACAAGTGTTTCATGATGTGTCTCTACACTGTAACAGCTATAAACCCTTCAGCTTGGCAGAGCCCCTCATCAGGTGCTATTTTCATTGTTCTAGTTCCTCACAACTACTTTTATCCTGGTTTTTTCCAGGGAAAAATCAAAGTGCGCAGAGCAAGTATTTCGGAGCCGAGTGACACAGAACATGAGCCCCAGGCATTACCCCTGTCTGCTGGTGAGGCTTGTCGTCTTCCTTAATAACGTAGCAGCTAAACTGCCCACAGTAAGAGGAGTGCTCTGGCCTGGTGACTACTTTCATACTTCCCGAGTTTTGTCTCTGCAGGTCTGGTCCTAGAGCATCAGAAGGAGATGAAGCGTTTGGCCAGCTTCAGAGATCGCTTTGGTGCTGACTGGCTGCAGTACAAGAGGCACCTGGAGGAGCATGACCAAGTACCCGTCACATCCCGCAGCCGTTCTGCAGATGAGATCACAGGCAGACCTGCTGCAATGGACTTGCAGAGTGAGAGCTCTGACCCAGAGCAAGAAAAGCCCCAGGTATCCCAGGAAGGATCCTCTCCTCCTTTGGATGACACCGCAAAGGCGGAAGAGCCTGAAGTACAGCTGGTTGAGCCTGCAGAAGGAGAACAGAGAGGAGAAGAGGAGGCAGATGAGATAATGCTTGGAGAGGAGGAAGAGGAGATGGCAGAAGGTAAACAGGTCCTTTCACTGCTATGTTTGAGGGCTTGGGTGACAACAGAATAGATGAATCAAATGCGATTTATCTCTGAAGCTGTATCATGATGCCCAGTATTGTGGGAATTGTAAGGACCTGGGTCCAGCAGGACTGAAGGCCTGCTGCATGTATTGACCTGTACTGTGTCTTGTTTGGCAGTGGACCTGTGCCAGCCAGTGCTGGTGAGCCAAATAGAAGGTGAAGGGGACCCAGAGCCAGACTGGATCTTCCTGCGAGTCACAGCTAAACATGTGATTGAGGTGGAGCTGAAGGCTGCCAGAGTCCTCCACAGGCTGGAGCTGAAATGCCTGCAGAATGTGGAGACCTCTGAGTTGACCTGGAAGAGGATGGTGAGTTACACTTCTCTGTGAGCCTTTGTCATCTTACTCCTGTTATGTGCCAGCATTCGGGATTTGGGCTCCTGTTGAGAATCCTGCAGATATTTTTCTAGCTCCTGCAAAGCCTGCTTGATTCTTCCAGCCAATGCATGTGTCTCTAATGGCATCTGTATTGCTTGGACTACCTGCAATAATGCAGCAGAAGCCAGCATCAAATCTATTCCAAAGTTGGAATTAAAAGACAATGGCTGGACTTGTTCCAGCATGGAGGAGTGAGAGACTTCTCAAGAGGAACTTAAATGGAGACCTCCTTCCCGTCCATTCTTTGCTAGGATATCACTCTGGCCTTGGAGGACTGTTTGGGGATTGCATTGTTTCTAGAGCAGCACGGAGCCAAGTGTGACATTTAAAAAGCTCCTGGCAGCTTGGTGGGCAGTTTGCCATCTGCTCTAGGTGCATGCTTTAGCATTACCAGCCCTATTTGGCTTTTGTGGTTCTTCAGAAAGGGAGTTTGGAAATCTTTTTTTCCTTGTGGTAGGATTTTAACATTCAGTCTGTATACAGACATGTTCACAGGTTTCCCTAATACTGTTTTCTGTAAAAGCTCCAACTAATTTTTAAACCCTGCCCTTGTGCCTTTCTGAATGTTTGTGGCTTGATATTCTTCTGAAATACCTTCATGAAAAGGTGTTTTGTTTGAAATGCTTTGTTTTAGGCCTTGAAAGTTACTGTTGTAAGTTTCAAGTGCTCATGCAATTTTTCAAGCACTCAACGCAAGCGTTGTCAGGACTCATTAGCTTTATATTTGTTTATTCATTTCTGCCCAAATGCTATCAGCTGTGGAGGGCTGCTTAGGACACACTAAATTAAGTGCTCGTAGGGCCATGTTTCAGCTGTTTGCAAACAAATGTAGTCTGCGAAAGGTTCTCCCTCGTGCTAGAACAGGTGTTTTCTGTCTCCTGCAGGACCTGGAGCGAGTTTTCCCTGTCCTCACGTGTCACTTCAGCTACATTCGCAAGGACCGGCAGAAGCGCAAATATGTGGTGCTTGATGACTGCCCGGAGCAGTGTCTGCAGGTGGGGGAGGCTTGGGGAGGGGCCACTGTTACTGCAAGACACTGAATTCCTCCAGCCAGCATAGGGCTGCTGTTCTCAGAGCACAGGAGCACCTGCTGCCCATGTCTGGCTTGTCAAGATTTCTTCTGAACAGGTGACCTGTGGAGGGCCCTGTGAGCATGGCCATGGGCAGTGGAGCTCCTGTAGCATAAAGGGTGCTCTCGAGAAGAGAGTCTTGCAGTTTTCTTCCTCTTGGGGTGAAAAGTTTATAGTCAAGCTAGTGATCAGTACTTGTTATGCATGTGCAATGTAATGTTTTGTGGGTGCTGAGTGATGTGCTGGCCTGTGCTTGGCCCTCTGGACGGTGAGTGTCAGTGCTATGTCCACACAGCTGCTGTAGGGACTCTGGTCTCTAATCAAACCATTTTTCTCAATATACTATTTAAGTACATTTAAACAAATTGTTAGAGGAAAGACACAAATAGATGGGACCTTTGAGGCAGGAGTTCCAGAGGGAGCCTGTGAGTATGTAGCTATCAGGCACAGACCTGCAAAAACAGGTTGTCTTGGTCTTCTGCAGTGAAGCTCCATGCCCTTGGCAAGTTTTGCACAGCTGGGAAATGTTCCTGCACCCCTTTCAGTCTGAAATGCTATAGTGAGGCATGTGAAAAGACTTGCTGGTGTCAGAAGCTTGATTTTAGTAGGACAATCATAGCTGCCTGATAGCATCCTTTTCCCTGCGTTGCTACTTTTAGTGTATCCTTGAAGTGTTGACCCCAGCTGTTGAGGAGAATCGGCGAAAACGGGACCAAGAGAAGGGATCCATGAAGCTCCAGTGCCTGAAATGCAAGCAGGAGTTTTCACAGTCCCTGGCTCCCTGGCATCAAGGTTCCTATCCTTTAGAGGTTGGAGACACCAAAATCCTGGAGACCCTAGTTGCCTCAGATCAAGGTAGGCTGTAGTGCCCAGGAGAAGCATGTTTGCTAATGCCCAGGCAGACTTTCACAGTGGCAGCTGTGGTGCAGAGCATGGAATGTATAGGAGAAGGTGATGCGTTGGCTGTACTGGAATTAAAACCTGTTGTGGAATGAACCCCCACTTGGCCTACTTGGACTGGGAAGAGCCTGCCTTGTTTGCTAGCAGGAATAAGCCACTGGTTTAAGATTAAGCAAACAGCACTCCTGTTCTGGGTGGCCTGGGGCAACAGAGGGATGCTGGAAACTGAAGTCTGGGAGAGAACTTAAAGGTCATGTAGTCAGTTCTGCCACAGAGACTTTATTTGTTCTAAAGAGCTTTTGCTAACAGAAGCTTCCAGGGAATCTGCATCTGTATTTCAGGTAAAACTTTGACTGTTAGACATTGGAAAAACAACCAGAACCCTAACCTAAGTCTCTCTCTCTGTGATCTTAAGCCCACTCTTGCTGCCACTCTGGGGGAGCAATTTATTCCTTTCTTTGTACTTGAGGGCCATTGTTCTCCCCTGGCAACTTTTCCTGGCTTCTGTCCTCTAGACTAAATAAGCTCAGCTCTCTAGATAATTTACTTGTCAGTCATATCTCATACATTCAGTTTCTTGCTGTTCTTTGTACTCTTTCTCATTTGTCCACAGTTTTCTTTGGGTTTTTCCTTTCTTTCTAGTGTAAAACTAGATGTATTTTGGCTGAGATGTGGCTCGTGCTGAATAGACATCTTCTGATTGCTGTGTTTTTCGAAGCTCAGTTTATATTCAAAGTGGGGAGTGCCTTAGCTCAAAAGATGGTGTTTGACAAAGTATCCTGGAAGTACTTCAGTGAACACAGAAGTGCTGTCCTGGCTGCAGCACTTCTCTCCACCCCAGGACACTTTCTTCTCCCTGCCAGAGTAGTGGGAGTCTCATGATCCAGGTGTGAGTCTGTCCTGATGTGGGTGAAAGGAGCAACAGGAATCAGGGTCAGAAGGGATGAGGACAGCTGGGGAAGGGACACAGCACGCTGGAGATGGAGGTGGCTAAGGAAGATTGGATTGACTGGTCATGAGCTTGGGCTTCAGAGGTGATGTTAGCACTTGCAGATGTGGAGGAAAGTTGTGAGCCAAAGCCTTGATATAGTTTCAGTTGCAACCACAGTACACACTGGGCACCCTAAATCTGAGCAGAGCTATTTCATGTGGCACTGATCCAGAATTTCCTGTTGATTTGTGAGGAGAAGTATGTAGGATACAATTCTGGACAAAGTTGCTCAACAAGCTGCTCAAGTCAGACTGTAATTATACCTTGAAAAGGGAGGGTTTGTGGTTTGCAGAAGAGGCAGGGGGAAGTAAAATCTTGCTGGGGAGAGCTGTTCTGGCTTTTCTTTATACCTGACAAAATCTTTCACAGGTCCTGCAGCAGCTGGTGAGCCCATAGCCTGTCCCAGTTGTTCCAGTGACCACGTGGTCATTCTGCCTTCAGAGGAGTGCTCCAGCACACCTCTGCCGCCTGGTGCTGACAGCACGAGTGAGGACCTGTCAGACTCTGTGCTGGAGGGAGGCAGCCAGCTGGAGGGCCCAGAGGAAACATCTGTCCTGGCCAGCGAGAGCGGGAAGTTCTACATCGGCGGAGAGGACAGCTCGGAGATGGACACCAGCAACAGCACCAGGACCCCAGAGCTGAGCATCGAGCCCGAGGGCACTCTTCATCCCACCTCCCATGGATCGGATGGCGGCTGTGGGAAGGAGCAGGGTGTGAAGAGCCAGTACTTGTCCCTCAGCCACACAGACACCAACGGGGGCAGCCTGATGGGAAGCTACCGTTACAGTGTTTCTCGGGGACCCACTCCTTCCCCGCTCTCTTTGAACTCTGAGTCCGAGGAAACGTGGAATCTCAGTCCCTGTGAGTATGAGGAAGCTGTGCAGGGTTTAAGGGTGTTGACAGCTTGTTGTTGGTTTTATCACTGGTGCTTGCAGTATACACTACCTCCCGTTTAATGGGGAAGGGGGACATCAAGTACAAGCAGCCATAAACATATGGTTCTTATGAGCAGCATTTTTCATTCCCCTCTCTGTTAAATCCTCATGCCTGAAGGTAGGAAAAGTGAGTCAGCTCCTAATACCTATTATTGCTTAGACTCTGAGTAATAGGGTCTTGTTGTGGAAGCTGCATTGCTCAGTTATGGACACGCTGGGTTCCTGTGGCATCCATGAGCTGCCAGCTGGAGCATTACCTTTGGAGAATAGCATGCACAGTTTCTCTGTATTTATTCTTTGGCTTAAGTGCAGTGTGAGGCTGGTGTGCTAGTAGGAGGCTCTGGTTTGTGGATCTAGAGTTGCTTGTGCTTTCCTCACTTTTTTTATGAGCTTCAGATGACAAAGCCTGTCCAAGAGACTGCATGCTGGCTGTGTGAGGGCTGTCATGCAAGACAGGAGGTCCATAAATGATTTTTCTGAAGGACCTTGCATTTCTGATGTAGCAGACTGCCTTTGCCTGGGCATCAGCTGCGATTTACAGAATAACAAGTTGGAAAGGAGCTGTGGAGGTTATCTGATCTAGCCCAGCAAGTGACACTGCTGCAGCTGAGTCTAGTTCTGATTTGCAAACCTATTGATTTTGTGATCAATAGAGGTCCTTCAAGACTGCTGTGCCTCAGAAAAGGAGTCAGTGTAGAACCACGGTTTTAAGATTGCTATGTTCAGTCTTGTACAGTTGAAGTATGAGAAATAAAGCAGTCTCTTTTTTGGGGTCAAATTGCAAGGTCCCAATTGAAAACTGAGCCTGTGGAAAGTTCCTGCTGAGGAGCGGTTGATTAGTGTTTCTGGTGGAGAACAGGCTCTTCTGGGAAGTGGTAACTCTCGGGCAGTATTGTGGCTGTTGTATAAATTATTTGGTTATACAATTTCATGACAAATCTAATTATATTCTTTAGCAGTTTTATTGGTGTCTTCCTCAGGCCCCTTTAACCTTGCCACGATCAAAGTCAGAGTTAAAAAGTTGACCTGAGCTGACACCAGCTGAAATGAGAAATATCTTTCTGGCTTTGTGATAAAGAATTGCCCTCTTGCCAAATCCAGCAGCAAAGCAGTGTCCTTCTGTGACTAAACAGCCAAGCACAGTTTGAAGCTGGCTTAGACCAAAGCTTTGTATATCTGAAAAAAAAGCAAGTGTTGGAGCAATGAAGTCCCCTTGTATCTTCACATGGAGACCTGTGGCCTGTAAAGCCCTATGTTTGGCCCTTTGTCTTGAGGAGAGACTTGATGGAAGCAGGTGTGCAGAGGGGGTGACACTGCTGCCCTGGTGCCCATCTGCATGCTTGGGCAGCCCCTGGTCAGTGGACAGAGTGTCATTGCTGCCCTTTTCTCTCCTCAGCTGTAAACAGTGTCCTGAGCACGAGGGACTTCCGGTCAGTGGATCATCGCCTGAAGCTGTACCTGGACATGGAGGTTTTTGAGGAGAATGATGAGGAGTTCCAGTGCTTCCTCAAGGTGAGCTCCCACAGCACCACTCCTACAACTCTTTGGCTGTCCCTCTTGCCACCCTGCAAGTTCTGCACTGAGGTGGCATCCCAGAGACTGTGGGGTGTGAAGGGAGCTGAAGTGTCTTTGAGTCCGTCCTTTCTGTGGATGAGCTGTCAAGGAGCAGGCCAAGGCTGTGACCCACCCTCTGTGTGCTCTAGGTGGTCATGGTGAAGTTTGGCCGGCAAGGAGAGTTCCTCTCAATCCTGGTTGCTTCTGATCTCAAGATTTATGTGCTAGAAGTCACCGGAGCTATCAGGTGAGGACCTCGCAGCAAGTCTGTGAGTGCTGGGTAGTGCCAGCCTGTGCTAGCCTTGCTGCCCTTACCCTAGAGGGGTGGTGACATGCACAGGCTCTTCTGGCAAACCCCCTGCTGCAGCCTGACATGGGAGAGGAGATGGGGCAGCCTGCTGCAGCTGAGGGCTGTGCTCTGTGATTAGGGGACAACCTGCAGACTGGCTGAAGAAGAATGACTCTCACTACCTGTCTGATATTTCTCATCTGGAAGTGGGACTCTGCCACCAGAGCTTGCGAATGGAGTTTGAGAACCCAAAAGCCTCCTACAATCTGCTGATCCGGAACCAAAGCTGCTGTGACCAGTTCCTGCAGACCCTGACAGGTAAGAGTAGAGCTCTAGGGGGGTGGCAGAGAGGATTTGAAAGATTTGTTCTTGGGGAACTACCAGGACAGCTATTGTTGGATATATGTTGGAAATTAACTTCTTGACAGCTCAGAAAAAAAGCTGGGGGAGAATATCACTGGCATCATAATTTGCAGCACCTCTCTGAACAGTAGAGAGCGTCCTGAACTGTTATGTGCTGCCCTTGGGTTTGCAATAAATGACACCTACCTGCCTTCTCCCCCTCTTTAGATCTCATGCAAGAACTGCCTGCTAAGCACAGGAGTAAGGTGAAGGAAATCCCCACTGTGGAAATGAATCCCCAACATTGGCTATGGTAAGAGCCTGCGAGAGGCTGGGATTTCAGATAGAAAGGGATCTCTGCTTGTCCAGCAGGCCCTGGGAAGCGTGGTGCTGGAAACAGGGTAGCACAGAAGGAGGCACTACTGGAGTGGTAGCCAGGCCTATGTTACAGGTTTAAGGCAGCTGTCTCAAGTGCCTGGGCAATTCCAGCTCTTCTGGAGGAGCCTGAGCAGGAAAAAATGGAGGGAAACAAAGTGGGAGGCATAGGGCAGCCTTCTTACTTGCAAGAAGCATTTGGCTCCTGGCTGGCAAGGTGGTAGTCAGAGGACCAGGAGAGGGAGGACTTTGCATTATCTGGAAGAGATGGGTCCTTCTCTTCCCCAAGAGGACTGGGAACAGTAGGTAGTTCACAGCAAACCTAGACTGGAAACAGAGTGCTTCCTTATCAGCCCACTGTTGTATCTCCTCCAGGCCTCTGCTGGACTCTAAGACCACAGATTCTGCAGCTGCAGATGAAACTTGTTTCTTCTACCTGCTGGCCTACCTGATCCAAGGTACAGGAGATGTCAGTAGCCAGGTGTCCCACACGTTGTGCTGTCTGCTTACATGCTTGTGATTTTAGTGTACAGTCTGTGGGAGAAGAGCTGCACCCTTCGTCCAGCAGTGGAATGGGGTGGGGGCATGGGTGAGGGCTCTTTTCTAGTGTTGGGTTGTGTAGGATAGCAGCATATTTCTGTACATCCAGCGAATCTCCCAGTCCTTTTCTACATGGAAGTCTAGGCTCTAGGGAGCAGTTGGTCTTGCACAGCAGTTTTGGTGACAACTCGAAAAGCTAGAGATTATCTGAGGGCTGGATTGTTGCCCTGATCTGAGGGAAAGAGAAGGGGTCATACAAACAGCTGGTTTGTGTGAGTTGCTGAAAGGCTCCTTCATTTGGGAAAACAGAAGTAGGTGTCCAGAACCTGAGATGATAGTACAGGAACAGCCTGCTGGAGTCCATCAAGTTCTGTGCCGGGCCTTGCTGAGGGACAAATGCGTTAAACTTGGGATTTGAGTCTTCAGTGAAGAATTCCAGTGTCATCTTAGCTTGGGACACTGAAAAAAGCAACCTGGCTCTTAATCACATTCTGACCAATGTGTTACAGCTTTTGCACCCCTGGTCACCATTGGCCGTTGGGGAGGTATGAGAGAGTGAGGATCAGAAGGAATCTGCGGGAAGAACGTTTATTGGTCTCCTCAAGCTGAACAAATAGTGTGTGGGAGGGAGAACTTAGAGTGGTTTTTTCTTACTCTGCAGTTTTCTCCTCTTTTAGAGTATGGTGCCCAAAACTGGACACAGTTCCAGCTGAAATCTCATTACCAAGTAGACAGTATTAATTAAACATCCCATTTCTGATAGTCCTACTAATTCCCAAGAGTGAGATGTGATGAGAAGAGCAACATATTGCTGCGTCAGCTTGGGATCCCCTGTGACCTCAGCCAGTTTTGCTAATGGTTCCCTATTACTGTGCATCTAACTTACTCCCAAGTTCTAGTGCTTTTAATTTGCATCCATTGAAATAGCTGGATTATATTTATGTTCCCTAAAGTTTATCAAAACTACTTTCCTTCCTGTCATACTTACGACGCATCCCAGCTTGGTATTAAACTTTATGTGTGTGTCCTCTGTTCCACCCATCAGATATCTGCAGCCAGACGAATTCAGGCCAAAAAAGGCAGCCTTGAGCTGCAGCTGCCAAATTTTAACTAAGGAGTAGTAAAATGTTGTTTAAGAGTTCAAGGGACTTGAGTGACTTTTCCTGCCTTACTTGACAGGCAGGAAAGTGGACAGGGCTTGCTGGGCAGTGGTCTTTCATATGCATGCTCCTGCAACAAGATTGGATAAGCTGGTGAAGCCCAGCCACATTTCACTACCCTGGTCCTCTCTTCAGTCAGGAAGCTGGATAAGGTTGTTCACCCAAGTTACTGCTGCTATAAAGGATTTCCCTAGGGGAGGAATGGAGACCGAAGCTGGTTCTGTGGTGACTCAGGCTCTCAGCAAAGCCTTTCTTATTCCCTCATATCCTTTTAGGGGCATCTGCTTTCCCTGTGACCCTGCTGAGTACTCGAAGCATGCTATTTCTGCTGGAGGAGAATCACCAGTGGCAGGTGCAGCCCTCCTTGGATGAAGACCATGAGGCAGAAATGCCTCCTAGGAGCAACATCCAGTTGAAGGAGAAGCAGCCAATCACCAGTATTAGCAATGTCATAACCTATCGCCTCTGTCCTTGTGACATCAAGCTGATGCTTTATGATGAGGTAACCAGAAGGTGGTCATGGGGTCAAGATGCTGGGGGCTGACTGTGCTCAGATCCTGTTCCTGCAAGAGTGTCTTGGGGCTGTCATCTCCCATCCTAACCTAGGGCCTTGTACCACAGAGCCTGGGGAGCACAGTGGAAAGTCATGCAAGGGACACTCCACTGCTGGCAGCAGAGAGGGGGGAGGAGGAGGGCACAGAGGAATTAGGAGGAGCTGGCAGCTGTGCTGGGGGACAGTGGCTCAGGGCTGTTCAGTGCCTGTCAGGCCAGTCTGCTCATTTGCCTGCCTCCCTTTCCTCCCTGCCAGGTACTGAAGGTGGAGAGCACTTGGCACATCCGCACAGAGTGCCCTGAGCTCCTGGCAGAGCTGGTGGAGTGGATCCGCGGGCCCTGGGAGGAGATGTTCTCAATCGAGCTGCGAAAGGCTGTGTGTGAGGCACTGGAGTGAGCCTGGTGCCTGGAGCAGGCAGGACTTGGAGTCAAGTGCTGCTGTGCCAGCAGTGGTGCACGAGTGTCTCCCACTCCCATCTGACCTTGCTGTTCTGTGGCCTCTGCTTTCCACTCTACTCTTGCCCCTGGCCCTTTCTGATGAGTAAGAGGGGAGCACATGATGGTTCAGACCGCACAGTCATTCACTTGCACTGGACCGGCCATGGAAGAAGGTGGAGAGTGTTCCCTGTAATAGTGCATAAAGCTACCAAAGGCAGTCAGGTGCTGTGGTCTTTCTAGCAGGTGCATTTGCTGCCTTCTTAGCTGTCTCTGGACAGCTATCATTATATGCTGATGATTTTTTTTTCCTCTCCCTCCTTCTTGTCCATGGTTTCCCTAAAGCTACCTGCTTCAAACAGGAGCCTGATTGCACAAGGGGATGAAGCATGTTGTACACAACCCCACAGAGAGCCCTTACCTGTCTGCTGGGTGGGGCATGGCTCAGTCTGCTGCTGTAGTCTTTCACTGTCACTAAGGAGGAAGGAGCCTCGAGGTTCTCAGCACAGAAATGTGTTGCTCATTGCTTAGGGGTCAGGACCTTGATGGGCACCAGCCGGTATAAGCGAGGCTTAGGCTTTTTCTGAGCAGTCCAAAAGCAAGAGTCTATTTTAACATGAGTTTTACTATTTTCTATTGTAATAAAAGCTTCTATTTATTGAATTGTCATGTTTTCCTTGTTTCATTCTTTTGCAGTGCTGTAATATCTTTCTAAGGTTTTCCATACTAGTTTTTCTGCTACCTCAAGGGTTCCCTAACACCTCACTGGGTTCAGGCCATTCTCCCCTTCCTGTTCAGGGTGGGTGCCAATGGGCTGCTAGGCTAATCTTCTCCACCTGCCTGGCTTCCAAGCAGCAACAAAGGAACAAGGTTTAAACAGGATCAGACTGACAGCAGGTACTGGTTGTGGTGTTCTCCTTTGATAATTGCCCTCAGATGGGCATCCTGTGGCCTTCCAGCCCCAGCATATTGCATACTGGCTGCACAGGCCCTCAGAGGCTTGCCTCTCTCAGGAGCTGTTGTTGGTGTGGCTGTGGAGGTGGGAGTGCCTGCCTCTAGGTTCTTCCCTGTACAAGGTTTTATCTTGTCTCAACCTCTCCTGCACAGAGTTAAATGTAGCTCAAAACATGCTGCTGCTTGGCCAGGGCTTGCTATGTCATAGGGTCACTGCCCCTGCCCAGTGAAGAGCAAAGGTAGATACTGTATGTGGTGTTTTGATGCAGTTGAAGCTCCCTGTGGGGGTGGGCAGAAATGAACCTGTTACATTAAGGTGCTGACAGGTGGGATCTGATACCCCAAGCAGGGACCTTTACTGATGGTAACTTTTCCCAGAACAGCATCTTTGTCTTCCTACGAATGTTTAGCCCACAGCTTCAGGGCAAGTTTTCTGACTGTTCAATCCTTAGTGACAAACCTGTATTTTATGTCAATGTGATCTTGATTTTTATAAAGACATGTATTTGACATTCAGTGACCTGATGCCTGTTTTCTTTGGATTTTGAATGTGGCAGCTCTTCACAGCAGTCTCTATGACGTTCAAACTTTCCACATGCCCGAAGTTGGTGTCTGTGGCTTCAGTTTCTGTCATTGAGAAAACAGCATGGACTTGGTCCCACTGCATCCTGCTGCTTCCCTGAACAGATGCAATAAAGTTCCCCTTCCTGCTCAAACCCATCTGTGCCATCCTGATAGCCTTAGGAGAGCGGGAAGTTCAGTTTCCATCCTGTGTCTGAAGGCTACTCTGTCTTGGGGTCACTGTACTATTGGATGTTCTCCTGTCACTTGCAGAGGCAGTTGAGTCGCTGAAGGCCCACAGTGGCTGGTATTTTTATCTAGCCTTCTGTAGACTTGATTGACAAGATCTCTACTGTCTGGAGGCAGATGTCACAATACATCCCACTTTCTCCCCTCTTCCTCAATCGGCATATGGCTGCTGCTCTCTGTTCCTTTGGGGATCTCAGATCCTAAGTGGGAGTGAGCTCAGTCCCCAGCTTTGTCTGGGGGAAGGACTCAGAGAGCTGAGCCAGTAAACACCAGTAGGGTTTTATGTCTTCATCTTGCCATTTAAGGAGCTTGTGTAAGTTCTGTCTTCACCTTCTATAGCTGCGTTTTTCACAAAGGCAGGAGTCAAATTTGGAGCTACTGGACCAGCTCATTGATGTCTCTTCTGTTCAAGCTGATCCCCTGAGAAAACTCATCCCTGGAACTTGCTTTTCTGATCCTAGCCGAGCTGCACCTTTGCCACTCCAGTATCTGGGTATGTGTTGAGGGGCCTGACAAAGTGTGGACTGCCAGAACAAAAGGTTTTGGTTGCGTGCCTGTCCACAGCTCTTCTCAAGCTCTTCCCGCATTGTATTTCAGAAGTGACAACTCATTTGCTTCTCCTCTTTGCCATGTCTGTGCTGGTCTGTGCTCCCAGCTCAGCACCAGCCTCTTGGTCCCGTTAACAGCTCCCTGCTTTTCTGCATTCCTCTGGCTGCTGTGCTGACGGGGAAGCTCACGTGCACGGCCGCAACCTGTCTCCTGTGTCTTCATGAAACACTTGCTTTGTTTTCACTTAGCATTTTGTCCTGGTTATTGCAGATTAACCCCTTTGTGGTTACTCCATGATCACAAATCCTTTGCTGCTGGGCCTCTTGCACCTGGTGCAGTGATTACGTTAACTGGTCTTGCATCAGCTGGGTGTGTGCAAGGGCTCCCCTGACACACTCCATCCAGCACTGCAGGCATCCCGCTGCTGGCTGTGTGGGAACTGGGGCTGTGTAAGAGAGCTGGGGTTTGCAGGAAAGTGGAATATATATTGAACCAGCTGCAGATATCTTCGGCCTGTCTCAGTTTTGATTATGCAGTCCCCCAGCTGCGCTCTTAAAACAATCTGGATTTTGCCCCTTCTTCCTCTCTCCTTTTCTGGGTGCACTTGGCTCCAGCACTCAGCTGCTAGCACAGAGCAAGGCTGTTCTGAACCTCTGTTTCCCTGCCTGTGCTTGCCTGAAGCAGTCTCTTCTCAGGTGTATGCAGCTGAAAGGATTCCCAGGCTGGGGTGGCCACAGGGCTCTGGAGACAGGCTACAGGCAGCTGTGGGCTCAGGCGGGCCATGGCCATGAGCCTGAAGCTACCACAACTCTTCCACGGGCACATACCAGCCCTGCTTTACTCTCCTGTTATCAATGAAAATGATGCCTTCAGTCATGAGTTTGGCTATTTCAGTGCTTCCTGCTGCATCTCTCTGCCCTCTAAAGCAGTACTGCCTTGAGCATAACATAGCTTCTGGGTTAGCTGTCAGCCCCCTTGCACTATGTCTAACTAGCAAAGCCTAGTGACTGGGTGACTGGAGCGACTGGACATTTACTTCTAGCAGAATATCCCTGCTGGCCTCATCTCCAGGGGGCTTGAGATGTAGCAGCAAAGGGCACATGTTCCTCCTGGGTCATGGGCCTGTCTGGCCAGCTTCATCCCTCCAAGGTGCCAATGATCCTTACCCAGCATACAGAGCAGTGTCCGGGGACTGCGTAAAGCCCTTCCCTGTGGGCTGCCCTCCAGTTTGGCAGGCAGGGGAAGAGCAGCCAGTTCAGGCTGGGCTCAAGTGCCGTGCGTGGTGCTGGCAGAAGTCAGCACCCAGAACTGTGAAGGACACTGCAGCATGAGAGAGGTGAGCAGGCGCTGGGCCGTGTACCCCCCACTCCCCCCACTGTGCTGCATAATCAAATGTGGGGATAAAAGGGAAGGAGACATTTTAAAGCCATCTCAGCCTTCTGTCAGCCTGTATTGGAGGGCACGGTCATTGCGCTTTGTGCTCTTGCGACGGAGCGTGCCTCTGCCTGTTATCAGAACAAAGTTATTAAGCTAGTTATGGAGCTACCCTGTATCAGGACAAACAGTCCCTAAAAGAGCTGTCTGCTCCCTGTCCCAGTGTCAGACAAGTTGTTTAATCTGGGAAGAGCGTGTTTGCTACCAGGGATGCATGCTGCCTACCTGCAGTGCTGCCTGCTCGGCCCTGCTTGTAGAGGGTGGAGCTGGCTTCCTGCCCTGCTGCCAAGCACCAGCCAGGCATTGTCCATGTCACCCCACAGCAAACCCAGCCAGGGTGCCCAGCCCCAGCATCTGCCTTACTGCCACTGTCCCCGGAGGCAGGGGCAGACCTAGCAGGGCCCAGCCCATCCTGCTGTATTGATCAGAGCAGAAACCAAGGCTGCTGTCGAGAGCCAGACTGGGCCCTGCACCCTCCCTGCACCCTGCGTCTGGTAGCCAAGGCAGAGTCTGGCAGTGGAGTCTCAGAGGGTACCTCTATTGCAGCACTCTGCCTGAACAGGGAGGAAGGAGCCCTTGTGCAAGCTCTTGCCATGTCCCTCCTGAGCTGCAGCGCTTGTCCCAGAAGTGGATGTTCTTCTTATCCCTCTGCTTACACTCCCCCTCAGCCACTATCTCCTCTTTTACCAGCTCCCTTTGCTCTTGCTGGGCTGTGCAGCTGCCCTTCCATGGCTCTGCCCCACAGACTCAGTGGTTTGGGGCTGATCCTGGTTTTTGCGGTTGGTGATGGTGCCCCCATTTCCTCTGCAAAGCTGATCTTTGAGCCAGACCCCACAAGACTGCTAGTCTGTACATCCTTCCTGCCCACTATGCCCTGTCAGCCTCAGCTGATGTGGAAGGGGATGAGGGTGGGCAACACCCTTTGGCCACTGTTTTCCTTTCCCGGATGGTGTGGGTTTTCCCTCTGCCCCAGGATGAAAGGGTGATGCCTGCAGGCATTTAGGCTTTGCAAGCTCAAGAAAAGGGTAGATCCCGGCAACACCCAGGGCAACATCACAGGGGAAACTGGAGGGCTCTGACGCCAATGGCCAGATGCTGACAAGCACAGTAATGCCTGTCCATGGGGTGTGTGACACCAGCCCCTGGGCCTGGCCCCCAAGGCAATCCCTGCCCTGCAGCCCAGGCGTGGGCTGAGCTGTGCTGTGCAAAAATGCTGCAGCAGTGGTGCCTGAGCCCAGCCCAACAAGCAGCTTCATTCTGGCTACAACGGCTTCAGTTTGCAGTGCCTCAGAGGTCACACTCCCCAGTTCAGTGTGAGGCTGGTGAAATAGAGGCTTGTTCTTAATGCGCTGAGCACAAGAGTCAAAGGGTCACATAGGTCCCTTACCCCTGGCAAACTGCTCGGCTGCCTGGGGTTGAAGCCAGGCTGGAGGCAAGCTTTTCAGGCTGGAAACAATTGAAAACAAGTGGTTACTGTGGGGAAAGCCACAAGTCACTTTAACTGCCAGGCAAGAGCAGGAGGTTGAACGTGTGCTGCTTGACCTCCCCAGCATGCTGGAATGCCGTACTCAGGCTGGCAGCCCCCTGCCCTGTTCCCACCTCTCCACCCTGCGCTGCAGGTGCCACCTCCCTGCAGCTCTGGGTTTCATCTCTGGACCTGAAAGCTTCCCTACATTCTTCCAAAAGCTTGAGCTTCTGTGCTCGGCTTACTGTCTCCTTGCATCCACCTCTTCCTGTTTCTCCTGGCCTAGGATGGAGATTGTGACCAGAGTGTCTGTGCTAGATCTGGAATATACTTTTCCCTTACAGAAATGTTAATGCCACAGTTGCGTGCATGAGAACAGGATTCAATGGAAACTATTTCTTCATGTCCTGGTCAAAGTCCTGTCCATTTGCTGCAGCTCTCTCTCCACAGGGCTTAAGGTGTCACCTGGGACTGACCCATCCACGAGCGGGGACAAAGGAAGGAGTGAGCAAAAGAGCCCAAAGAAGGGCCCTTTTCCCCAGCCTATTGCGCACACCCTTGCATCTCTGTCAGGGCACAGAACACTGCTCTGGGGGGCTCCAGCTGCCCTTCATGTAAGAGCACCAAGCCTGTGCCCAGGCTGTGTGGGTGATGGTACAATGCCATGGTGGCATTGCTGATTTAGGGAAGCAGCACGGCTGCTGCAGAATAACCAAAACCCCACACAGGATGTGACAGCCACACTCCCCATACCTCTCCTTGCCCCAGCCCCATGGCCTCAGTCCTCCCAGCTAGCCCCAGTGCTGCACCAGAGTCCCAGTTCATAGAAACCCTTCTGCAGAAGGAGCACGTGTTTCAGTAAGGAGAAGCAGTGCTTCGTGGGCTTACACAGACACTAGCTTCCGCATGACTATTTGGGTTGTGCAAGACTGCTCGGCATCCCTCCTCGTCCCCACACAACGGGGCCCAGGACGTCATGGGTGTGGTTGGCCCAGTGTGGAGACTCAGCCCCAACAAAATTCCCACACAGCCAATTTTAGCAGTGCAAAGTGAGTGGCCAGGGTCCTTGGGTGAAAGGACAGGGCACAGCTCCAGGGTGGTGACTCAAAGCCACTGCTGCCATTGTGCTGGCCTTGGTGGTGCAGTGGTGACTCTAAAGGCACATTTGGAGGTGCTGCATGCTCAGCCCGGTCCTGCTGCTGGAACCTGGCCTGGGACACGAGAAGCAGCACGGGCTTCAAAAGGCACATTACCACCACACAGGCACGTCTTGCTCTGCGTTCCCACCGTGTGTGGGGCCACCTCATCTCTCCTTTTTTCCATCCTCGCTCTCCACTGGGAGGGGAAGAACGCCGTAAGGAACAGGAGGTTATTGTGCAGGAGACTCTCATGGCCGGAGCAGGGGCTCCCTCCTCTAACCCTGCGGCCGGACTCAGCCCTGAACACCCCGCGGGCTGAGCCACACCCGCGGCTGGGAGCGTCCCCCTACGGCGGGCAGGGAGCCTCCGTTCGCTCCGCTTGCCGGGAGCGGCCCCCCTGGAGCCAAGGGCTGCGCGGGGCTCGGGGCGGAGAGAGGGCCGGTCAGCGGGGGCTGCATGGAGCTGCTGGGGCGGGAGTCGCCTCTGGGCGAGTTTTGGCCGGCGCCGGCCCCTGCCCGCAGCCCTGCGCGGCCTCCCAAGCCGCGGGCGGGGAGGACCGAGGGCGGCACCG
>VZTE01001195.1:2969850-2999924 GCA_013397775.1 Eulacestoma nigropectus
GGCAGCTGGGCTGGAGGCCCTCGGGGCGCTGGAGTCGGTGGGACCGGGGACCCTGGGAAGGCTGGGATTGAGGGCTGGGTCCCCAGGGTGGCAGGGGTCAGTGGGACAGCGGTCCCCGGATGGGCAGGAGCTGGTGAGCCCCAGGGTGGGATGGCTGCTGCTATGCCCCTGGGCAGGGGAAGCTGGGGGTCGCAGACAGGGCAGGCGGGGGCAGAGGGGACTGGGAGCCCCACATGGGGGGACTGGGGTCGGTAGGGCTGAGGGGTAGGTGTAGGGCCCAGCCAAGGTATGTGATGCTAGTCCTGACTCCTAGCGTGGCCGGGAGGCCCTGGATGGCTGTGCCGCTTTGAAAACTGGGCTCTGGCCACCTGCCCCGGCTGGGGAACAGGGTGCAGATAGCTCTGTGCTGCCCTGGCCATGCCCACCGCTGCTGCCACCCCACGTTACCAGCCATTCCCATGCCACACTTCCATGGCCACCATGGCAATGTCACCCTATGTTTTTGCTTTCCTTGGGCTTGCTACCTCCTGGAACTGTCCTCCTGCCTGGTCCCCTCACCTTGTTCTTCACCCTGGTGCCAGGACGGTGTGCTGCTGGAGACTAGGGGGTAAAGGCAGACACAAAGCATCCACCTTCCAGGGAGGTGGTGGAGGAGAGGGGCTCACACCTGGGGGACCAGGCAGCAGTGAAACCTTTCAGGGCATATGACCACAGGAGGATGGTAGCCCTGGTGGGCTGGGTTTGGGTTCCTGGTGCCAGCCCATGCCACCTCCCACAGCAAGAGCACTACCCAGCATGGATGCTTGTGCTGGAGGGACTCTACTGCTTAGGTGAGGTTGGTCAGGAGGCTGGCTGAGCTTAGCATTAAAGAGCCTCTTATTCTGGACAATAGTGGTATGAGTGCAGCATCCGTCATCATCTGCAGGGACATGCCCTGGCCAGAGGTGATGGTATGGGGCTGGCAGGAGACGCTGGGGCCTCTGTGCAGACACCTACCCTCTGCTCACCCTGGGCCATCCCTGCCACCTGCTGCCCTGGCTTGCATCATCTCATGCACAAGCTGCTGAAACCAGGGGTGGCAGTGGGTGTCTCCTCTTGTGTCTTCTTTGGCCGGGAAATGTGACATAGTCCTTGTAATTTCCTCCCCAGTCTCTGGTGTCAGCTCTTTTGCCAGGGCTTTGTGCAATTCCTTGGCTGCCCCACACTGCCCCTTGCTATCACTGTCCTGCCTCCTGTTCCATCCCCCTGCCAGCCCTTGCTGGGGAGCTGCAGGGTGCTGTGAACACTGGCCACTGCAGGCTTTGGAGGCTGGGGTCCTGCAGGAGAGAGCGCACAGCACTGAGGTTTGGTCGGGCAGTGATGCTGCTTCTCTGCTGGCCCTTGGGGGAGAGCTCTGTGGAGTGAGGAGGACCTGGCTGATGAGCACGTGGTGGGGGATGGTGCTCAGGGGACCTGCCCCCCTCAGCCAGGGGCTCAGGGCTGGCAGCTGCAGTGGGCCAGTGTGGCTGCCATGTGTTGCCTTCCTCCAGTGGCCTGTAGACCCCCGTGGGAGGGTGTGGGTGTGCGTGCTTTCGCAGGGTGCGACACTGGTTGGGGACCTGCCCAGTGCCAGGTGATAAATGGGTGCTGTGGCACCAGGGGAGAAGGAAGTGGTTCTACTCCTGCCTGTCCCCTCCCAGTCCCCAGCTGGTGTTGCCCTACACTGACATGTTTGCTCTGGTTGTGACTGTGCTCACTCTTCACCTAGATTTGTCCCTGCAGGCAACCAGGATGTCCCAGCCTTTCCCTGTGTCCCCTCCACCCACCTGGCTGGTGGCAGGGCAGGAGCAGGATGCAGATGGGAGCACAGGGAGGCGGTGCTGGGCAGGGGATAGAGTTTTGGGGAGGCAGCTTCCTGAGCAGGGCTGTGTTTGTGGATCTGTGGGTAAGGGAAGGGACATCGGTGCAGGAAGAGGGAGCAGGACAGAGCTGGGCTAGCAGCTGGCAGACTCCAGGGTCCTGGTGAGGTGCATGCGGATTTGCTCAGTGCCCCTTTGCCTGCCCCTTCCCTGCAGGGTTTGAGTCAACTGCCTGGTCAGGATGAGCTGGAGTTTTCTGACGCGGCTCCTGGAGGAGATCAACAACCACTCGACCTTCGTGGGCAAGATCTGGCTGACTGTCCTCATTGTCTTCCGCATCGTGCTGACGGCTGTGGGGGGCGAGTCCATCTACTACGACGAGCAGAGCAAGTTTGTGTGCAACACGCAGCAGCCGGGCTGTGAGAACGTCTGCTACGACGCCTTCGCGCCCCTGTCCCACGTCCGCTTCTGGATCTTCCAGATCATCATGGTGGCGACGCCATCGGTGCTCTACCTGGGCTTTGCCATGCACCGCATCGCTCGCATGCCCGAGTCCTCACGGCGCCGGGCACCGCCAGCCCAGCGGGCACGCATGCCGGTGGTGCGCCGGGGAGCCGGGCGAGACTATGAGGAGGCAGAAGATGATAATGAAGAAGACCCCATGATCTTTGAGGAGATCGAGGTGGAGAAGGAGAAGAGCCCAGAGGGTGGAGAGAAGCATGATGGCCGGCGCCGCATCAAGCAGGACGGGCTGATGCGTGCCTACGTCCTGCACTTGCTGTGCCGCTCAGTGCTGGAGATGGTTTTCCTCTTCGGACAGTACCTGCTGTATCGCTTTGAGGTGAGCCCGTCCTACGTCTGCAGCCGCAGCCCCTGCCCGCACACTGTCGACTGCTTTGTCTCCCGCCCCACTGAGAAGACCATCTTCCTCCTCATCATGTATGCCGTCAGCGGGCTCTGCCTCTTCCTCAACCTCTGCGAGCTCTTGCACCTTGGTGTGGGGCGCATCCGTGACGCCCTGAGCCAGTCTGATGGCCCCCCACTTCCAACTGGTGACAGCCCTGCACCACAATACCCCAAGAAAGCCCCCAGCGCCCCCCCCACCTATCACTCGCTGAAGAAGGAGCTGCCACAAGCCCCACTGACCAACAGCAAGCTGGACTACCGGGAGAGCCTGGCCCAGGGGCGCTTTGCCCTGTCTGGAGCTCCCCCGGTGCACGAGCTGGACCGGCTGCGTGAGCACCTGCGCCTGGCCCAGGAGCACCTGGAGGTGGCCTTCCACCTGCAGCCGCCGCCGCGGCCCCCCAGTCCTGCCCGCAGCAGCAGTCCCGAGGCCAATGGCATCGCCGCCGAGCAGAACCGCCTCAACCTCGCCCATGAGAAGGGGACTGCCGCCTGCGACAGGACCACGGGTGAGCCAGGAAGGGGCATGGATCCGGCCCACTGGGGTGGAGGTGTGGGGGGCTGCCCCGAGGCTCCCCTGGAGAGAGGATGCCATTCCCCCTGGGGTGGGTGCTAACCTGCTTCTTGCTCTCCACAGGGCTGTGAGTGCCACCAGGGACAGCAGCGGTGTCTGCCGGAGTGGCTGCCACCGCCACCTTGGGATAGGCGTCCTGCCAGGAGCACAGGGTAAAGGATGCCACACGCCTGCCCAGCAAGGCGGTCTGGGCAGCCCTGTCCCGGTGGGCAGCAGAGGGGTCACGGGCCATGGGGTTCATTCCTACTTAATTTTCAAAAAGGGAATATCTTATTTTTGTACGTTTTTATAAACTCATCAACATGTGCACCCTGGCATTTTTATACTCCATCCCAGTCTCCACTCTGGGCCTGTGCCCCCCCCATCTCCTGTTTCATCCACTTTTCCTCCTCCCATACTCATTTTCCCCCGCGTGTTGTCCTCATACCTCCTTGTGCCCCCCATGCCCTCTGCCACCCATGGCAGCACTGGCTGGTGCTGTGCATGTGCTGGTGATTTTGGTACTGCCCCTTGGGGTGTGGGGACTTAGGGGAGCAGGCTGGGGGTCTGTCTGGCTGGGCCAAGCTGTGGGACAGAATGCTGGGCTGGCATTACTCTTGGAGGGGGTGGGGGGGTCCCAGTGGCACTGTGCTGTCAGAAAGTGACTTTGTGGCCTGGGGGGCCATGCTGTGCAGCATCCTGGCATGGGGCTGTGAGCTGCTGGGCTAGCCTGCTTGGAAATGTCTGTGCAGAGGTCAGGGGCTGTCCTTCCCACTGCCTCCGCCCTGGCCTGGCAGGCTGCCCTTGGACCAAAACTTGTCTCCTCCCACTCTGGCTGCAGGGCTGGGACCCCCTGCACGGAGCCAGACCCTGGCCTCACAGTGTGGGGACGTGGTGCCCCGAGCTGGGCTCGGCCAGGAGCCAGTGGAGCATTCCTCATCATCTCAGCCTGGGTCACATGGGGACTTTTGTAGCGTTGTTTTTTACTCAGAAATGATTGTCACTCTGTTTTTCTTCTTTTTTTTTTTTTTAATATCTATATTAGTAAAGGCTGAAGACGTTTTGTACTGAACTGCTGCATCCGGTCGTTCGGGAGGAAGGGGTGGGAAGGGAATCCTGTGTGTCTGGGCTGGTGCTGCAGTGCGTGCCTTGGGACCTCCCTGCTGCCCAGGGTGACTCAGTTGTTCCTGCTGTGTGGAGGCGGCTGCGGCCGGGGCAGCCTTCATCATCCTGGTGGAGAGGGATTGCACTCTATAAACATTCCTATTTGACCCTATCACTGTCGAGGGGCCAGGTGAGGGGCTTTCCTCTGCCTCCCCATCCTCCCACCATCCCCATGTCTCCCCAGCCCTCTGCTGCCCCTGTTCCTGCACAACCTGTTGCCCGGAGCAGAAGGGATGTTGCTCTGCTCTGCACTCCCCTGCCCAGGGCAGGATCAAACCCAGCCACACTGTGCCCATTTTGGCCAGCATACTCCAGTCCCCTCTCTGGTACCCCAAATCAGAGCTGGATGCCTCTAACAGTATTTGCCCATCCCCTCATTTCTCCATCTAAAAGCCCCCAGGGAGGTCATATCCCATTGCACAACCGCACACCACCTCTGTGGCTGCCTCTGATGGAAGCTGGCGTTTCCAGGCTGCTTTAGTAAAGGGAACAGGTTTATTTCACTCATCCCATTAAGCTTTACAACAAGCTATGCTGCCGGGAGAGGGCTTGCTTGTGGTGCCACGTGTGCTGCCAGCCCTGCCACCAGTGTGAGGTCCTGGCATGGGCTCACCCAGGCATGTCCTGATCCTGGTGCAGCAGCCTGGCCTTGCCTGCAGCATAGGGACACTGTTGAACTCTGCAGCAGGAGCAAGACACCAATCTTTGTGGGGGGGGCAGAACTGGGGGAGGGAAGCAGGTGGGGAGAGATGAGGGCTAATCTGGTTGCAGACAGCAGCCTGGCTTTGGCAGGGCAGTGATGCCTTTGCCGTAGGCTGTGCCTATGCCTGCCCTGCCATGCCCTGATTTGCTCTGAGCTGGGACTGGCCCTAGGGCAGGTCTGGCAATGTGATGGTACCTGGGCCAGCCCAAAAATCTGGCTTGTGCAGGGGAGGGTGGTACAGCCCAAACTGCCCCATCCCAGTGGCCAGGGTTCCACTGGGAAAGCAACTCCTCCTGGGTGGGATCACGGTCCGGGGCT
The DNA here is from genome assembly GCA_013397775.1 of Eulacestoma nigropectus. NCBI lineage: Eukaryota > Metazoa > Chordata > Aves > Passeriformes > Eulacestoma > Eulacestoma nigropectus. The sequence goes on from VZTE01001195.1 coordinate 2,975,330, forward strand.
GGGCTGCAGGATGCCCTAGACACAGGTGCAGTCCTGGGCCAGGATGTTGGGCACCGTCTCGTACTTGAAAGAGTAGCCGCCGTCGGAGGTGGTGCGGACGCGCAGGGAGCGCATGGTGCCGGGCAGGGCAGCACAGCAGAGCTGCACTCCCAGCCGGTGGCTCAGCCCATGGCCTGCAGCGCAGCTCCCATGGCAGTAGTGGAAAACAAAGCTGCTGGGATGCACGATCCACTTGTCCCAGCCCAGCTCCTCGAAGGAGATGTTGAGGGAAGCCCGGCGGCAGTTGGTGTGGGCAGCCAGCTCCTCCGATGGGCGCTGCAGCAGGCTCAGGGCGGCCGGGGACCAGGGCATGGCAGAGCGACGAGCCCTCTCACTGCCCTTGGCCCGGGTGGTGGCCACCAGGAAGGGCATCTTGTCCCCCTCGGCCAGGCAGGGGCAGCCAGGGCAGCGCACCAGGAGCACGAAGAGCGGCTGCGAGAGCAGGGGCAGCCAGGGCAGCGCACCAGGAGCACGAAGAGCGGCTGCGAGAGCTGGGGCAGCAGCACCGGGGCCAAGTGAAACACTGTCCAGTGCTCGGGTGTCCGCTCCGCCATGGCCATCACCGGCACCCGGCCCTGTGGCGACAGGGTCAGCACGTCAGGGCTTGAGTGGTTGAGGGCAGCCGAGGGGCCGGTGTAAAACCAGAGCTGGGCAGAAGTCACCACACGGCTCAGGGTGTGTGCCGAGGGCTGGAAGAGGTAGGTGAAAATCCCTTCTTCCTCCAGCAGCTTGTCTGGCTGTGTGGGCTCACAGGGAACATCTGTGGGGGGGAAGAGATGATCAGGGCGTGCACCCAAACCTGGGGAGAGTCCCCAGTGCCGGATGGCAAGTGGGATGTTGCAGAGGTCCCTGGAGTGCTGGCAGGGCACCTGGCTGCTGACACAGGCTGTGGTAGGGTGCGGGGCAGCTGACGTCTAGTGCAGTGCACAGCTTCTGTGCTGTGCCCCACAGCTGATCCCTGCTATACCCTAGGCTGGTCCATTACTGTCACCCCTGTCCCCAGTATCCTGCCCCATAACTGGTTATCTTGCCCTTTTCCCCCAGAGTCCATATCATGCCCTGTCCCCCAGGATTCAGCCCTATAGCTGGTCATCCTGCCCCCTTCTCCCATCCTCTGCATCCTGACCATCCCTCAGCATCCGGCCCATCTCCCAGTCCTGCCCCATAGCTAGTCATCCTGCCCCCTTCGCCCAGCATCCACAACCTATCTCATCCCCCAGCGTTCTGTCCCATCTCCTGCTGTCGTGCTTTATAGCTGGTCATCCTGCCCCATCCTGCAGCATCCTGCCCTCTCCCTTAGTATCCCATCCTATTTTCCAGTATCCTGCCCCATTCCCTAGCACCCCACCCTATTCCACCCTGCTCCTCAGCTCTCCCCATGTCTCCGCATCCTGCCTGGCCAGCTGTTTCCCAGCCTCTCAGCACCCTCTCATGCTGCCTGTCCCGGGCTGTTCTGCCTGTCCCTGCCTGCCATACCTTTCCGTCTCCTGGCTCTCCACCAAATCTCACTCATACCCATGTCCCAGCCCCGCATACCTTCTTCCCCTTCTCCCACAGACCACATCAGCCTCTCCATCCTTCACCATCCACATTGCTCCAAACCCCGACCCTGCTTTGCCCTTCTGCCCTCTCCGTCCCATCAGGATGTTCTCACCTGTGGCAGGGAATAAGATCACCTGGGAGGTGTCCTCCTGCGCCTCTGGCTCCACTTTGGTGTTTTCGAGGACATCTCTCCGGTGTACCCTCCTTGCTTCCATCTGAGGCTCCTCCTGGAGAAGGGGAGGACTCAGATGTTCCAGCACCCGAGCCCGCACCTTGGCCAGGATGAGCTGCCGGTCGGCACCTGCCCCGGTGCAGCTGGCCAGGGCAGCGGTGGGCAGCATGGCAGGCAGCAGGTGCAGGAGGAGCAGCATGACCGTGGGGCACACAGCAGGGTGGTGGCTCGGGGGGCTCTGCCGCGGGCTTCTGCCTGCCTGCCCAGCCTGTCTGCCCACTGCGCTCCCCCCGGGGCAGGGTGGCATTGAGATCTATCTGACACTGACGCAAACGTCTGCTCGCCGTGAATATTATCTCTGAGCTGTGAAAGCGCTGAGACGTCTGGAATGCGAGGACTGCAAGGACAGTGTGGTCTGGGGGGGCTGGCGCCCGGGCAAGGGGGTGTGTGGGGGATGCTGCCGGGAGCAGTGGGTGCGTGGGGCTGGGGAGGCCGGGCTGCGGGCAGGGTGCTGCCAGGACGGTTTTCCTGCGCTGGCAGGGATGCAGGGGGTGCCCTGGGTGAGCTTTGCAGCTGCTGATGCTGGGTGCCCCCATGGTGGAGGAGTTGAAGATCTGGGGCTCCAGGGGGGGTAGTGGGAAGTGACAGCACTTGTGCACAGCAGGGAAATCTGGGCAAGGACCTGATGGGGATCAGAGCCCTGTGAGGTTCTGGCATGGGGGAGGCTCTTTGCAGGTGGCAGTCCCTGGGACAGCCAGAATGTGAGGATGGGGCCTTGGGAAGGGCAAGCTGAGGGGTGGGGTGGTTGTGGCATCTCCATGACAGTCTGGTGACCGGCAAGGTCCTGGGGACATGAAGCAGGAAGGATGGCAGAAGGTCCCTGCTCTACCTGGGGCTGGGGAAGGCTGGGCCAGCTTCAGGTGAGAAGAACAGGCGGCACAGAGCCAGGCCAGCTGGAGACCCCGCAGCAGGTCCAGGAGAAGGATCCTATGGTGCTGTTTGGGCTGGCTCACAGGGTGGGAGTTGCAGGAGAGGCATAAGCTATAAGGAGACCCAGTGCCCTTCCTCTCACCGCTGCCTGAGGGGACAGTGCCAGGTGTGCCCTATCCATTAACCCTGCCTGCCCTGCGAGTGGTGGGCAGCCTGTGCATCCCCTCCACGTCTCCAGCAGCCCAGTGTCCTGCACATCCCGTCCAATACAGCCTGGAATCTCAGGCAGCATCCAGTGCAGTACATCCCACCCTATGCAGCATGTCCTGTGTGACGTGTCCTGTCTCACTGCAGTCTGGTGTCCAGCTCAGTGTACCCCACACCACGCACCCCGCGCCGTGCCCCCCATGCCGTGCTCTCCACAGGGCACATTGTGTCTCACTGCTGGCTGAGCCATGACAGAGGCAGAGCCAGGCCTGCAGCACCCCAGCTCTCTGGGGTGGCTCCCCCCGGGCTGCTATACATAGGTAGGCCAGCCCTGCCTCGGCGAGGCGCTGAATGGAGCAGGCTCAGTCTTATCAACCCCGCGTGTCATCAGAGGGTATTTTTGGGGACAGCAGCTGCAGGCATTTGTAACATTTGGTCCCTGCGCACTGACACCCAGGAGTGGAGCTGGGGGAAGCAGCAGGAGCTGGGTGCCAGCACTGAGAGACGCAGGGGAGAAGCGGCAGAGCGAGATACGTGAGTGGGGCAGGGGACTGGGCTGGGGGGCTGCCTGGGGCAGGGTGATTGGGGAAGGGGGTGGTTGAAGGGTGCAGTGTGCGGCTGAGCCATCAGAGCCGTCTGTGTCCAAAGGAGCTGCTGTGGGGTGACCCATGGGTCAGGGGTGTGTGTGGATGGGGAGGTGGCTCTGAATGGGTGCACTGTCCCAGGGGTAGGGCTCTGGGAGGAGAAGCTGGCCCCAGTCCCCATCGCTCCTTGGGGACCAGCCCTCTCCTACCCTCTGGCTCATTCAAGAAGTATTTTTGTTTCCCCTCCCATTGCCTGAGCAAGTCAGAGACGACCCTGCCCTAGTCCCAGCCATGGTGTGGGCAGAGGCTGGGGTGCACTCACCGGAGGGAGGCACAGAGCACCCTGCCCCACTCCTGCCCCTGATGGTGGGCACGGTTACCCACAAAGCCAGGGATGGAGGCAGTGCCCTCCAGAAGCAGGACCCACCTCCTCGGCTTTCCTTTTGCTCCTGGGGCTGATGATTTCCAGCTGTGGTTTCTAGTGCACAAGGGCTGGGTCCTGCCTGTGGGAGTACTCTCTGGAAGGGGACCCGCTCCTGGCAGAACCCCACTTTGCCCCAGGGCATGGCCCTGTGGGGTGGCCGCCCGGCACAGGGGGTCCCCTGCCCACCCAAGTCTGGGAGGAAGCGCCCGGATCCAGCCGGGGCCTCGCGCCCGTGACAGCCCCGTGTCAGCACCTGCCCGCTGAGCCGGCCCAGATGCTGCAGGAATGCGGCTCTGCCACCACCCGATACTGCAGGAATGTGAATGCCCGGCGGGTGGGGAAGGGGCGGGCGGGGGCCCTCTTGCCTCTGCTGTCCCCCAGCCCCAGCACCCAGCAAGCAGCTGCCTATGCTCCCTGTCTAGGCAGGGGTCTCCTGCCTCTGGAACTGGAGTCTCCTCTGCAACCCTGGGGCAGGCTGCGAGTGTCTCAACCCCTTGGGGTGCAAAGAGCTGCCTTTTGTCACCTCTCCTATTGCTTAGGGCTGGGAAATGGGCAAATCCAGTGGGGCTGTGCTGCTCCGAACAGGGGTGGCGCTCCTGAAGCAAGGGGTCCATGCTGGGGATTTTGCTCCGGGTGTGGGTCCTTCCGGGTGGGGAGCTCCACACTGGTCGGTCTCTTTGATGAAGCCTGAGCCCTCACTCTAGTCTGTCTATACATCTCCCCAGGCTGATGGTCTCTACTGCTGCTCCAGCCAGCTGCCTGCTGTGACCCTGGGGAGGTGGTGATGGAGGGGTTTGGGGGAGCCCCCAGGTTTCTGGCCTATCCACGTGCCTTCACGGTCCAAAGTGGCACCAATGTGGTCCTGAGCTGCCAGATCATGGGTGATCCCCAGCCAAGCGTCCTCTGGGAAAAGGACAAGAACCCCATTGAGCCCTCAGGCCATTTCCATATGGAGGCCAAAGGGGACCTGTACAGCCTGCTGGTGTCCTGTGCCACTCCCCAGGACAGTGGACTCTACGTCTGCAAGGCCAAGAATAGTGTTGGCGAGACTTATGCTGCCACCACGCTCAGGGTAGAGCCAGCGGAGCCCCGAGAGGAGGAGGGATGCTCAGGCAGTGTGGCACCTGTCTTCCTCATTGCCCCCTCGTCCATGCGGGTGTGCCGGGGGGAGGACGTGATGTTCACCTGCAGGGTGTCCGGGCAGCCCTGCCCAGTGCTGGAGTGGGAGAAGGATGGGCACAAGCTCTCCGACCTCTTTGAGAGCAGCCACTTTGCAGTGGGGCAGAAACCAGAGGACTGGCACTTCCTGAAGCTGTTCAGTGCCCGGCCCCAGGACGGGGGAGTGTATGTCTGCCGGGCACGCAGCGGCTCCCAGGAGGCCCTGGCTGCTGCCGTGCTCCTGGTCGAACCCCAGGCACTGCTGGACGGGCTCCCCAGTGGCTCTCCTGCTGACAGTCCCGAGGCACTGGCGGAGCGGCAGCGGTGGCGGCGGCACGCAGCGGGACGGCGCGTGGGACCAGAGCTCTGGGTGCCCAACGGTGTAGTGCCAGCCAGGGTGCCAGGGGCCAAGGCATTTGCCGTGAGTGCGGGGAAGCATGCCAAGTTTCGCTGCTATGTTACTGGCAAGCCCAAGCCGGAGATTGTCTGGCAGAAAGATGGTGAGCCCCTCGCCCCTGGCCGCAGGCATCTCATCTACGAGGACCGGGAGGGCTACTTCATCCTCAAGGTGCTGTACTGCAAACCCCAGGACCAGGGGCTGTACATGTGCACTGCTTCCAACACCGCTGGCCAGACCCTCAGCGCAGTGCAGCTCCAGGTCAAAGGTAAGAACATGTCCAAGGAGTGCCAAAGGTGGCCAGGTGCTGGGGGGCTCAGGGAATTTTGTCTGGCAAGGATGTGTCTGTGTGGGAGCCCAGCATCCCTGGCTTCTTCCTGCCCTGTGCAGCCAGGGTCACCCCAGGCTCCTCAGGACAGAGCTGTGGGCTGGAAACAGGGGATGCTGGGCTCCTCTGGGAGCTGTGTCCTGCTCCGTGGCTCTCTCCTTGCAAACAGAGAGGTGGCTTCTCAGGATGGCTGTGGGTGTCCAGCCACAAACAGGGAAGGGGGACAGTGCCTTGGTGACAAATTCCCCTGGAAGTGCTGAGTGATTTTGGCAGGCAGCCCTGCAGGGCACGGCTCCAACCGTCTGCACTGGCAGCAGCCCAATTCCCCCCGAGCCATCCAGCCAGCTGGGGACAGCCCATGGCTGGGGTTACCCAGTGACTGGTGCAGCCCCTGCCTGCACCCCACTGCTCCCCTCCACTGGGATGCCTGCTGCAGTGTGCAGGCTTCCATGCTCCTGCATCCCCCAAAACTTCCTGCCGAGATACTGGGGGCATCCCTGGGTCTCCCCAGGCTGTGTCCTGGTTCTCCCTGCTCTGAGGGATGTGCTTTTGGAGGCAGTGTCCATCTCACACAAGCCAAAGGAGAGGGCAGAGGAGGGCCGAGGGCTCGGTGCTCTTTGTGAGCTGGGAACACCTTAAGCAAAGGGCTGATGGTGGGTGCTGTACCCCACACACCCTAAGCTCCTGTCTCTTCCTGTGGCAGAGCACCGGCTGCGGTTCCAGGTGCAGCTGGCAGACGTGGAGGTAGCAGAGCGTGAGGATGCAGTGTTGGAGTGCCAGGTGCCATTGGAGACCATCCCCACCTCCTGGTACCTGGAGGACAGGGAGCTGCAGCCCAGTCACAAGTATGTGATGGAGGAGCAAGGGGTGGTGCGGCGCCTGACCATCCGCGATGCCCGCGTCGATGATGATGGCATCTACCTCTGCCAGATGAAGGACAAAGGGCGCAGCATCGCCGAGGTCTCTGTCCGAGGTGGGGCTCGGGTCTCCGGCAGCACAGCTTTGCCTTCCCATTCCCCTCCTTGCCAGGGTCCCCACCACCCCCTGAATTCGCCTTCCCTCCAATTGGCTGGTGCCTGCTGCTGCCCTTCCTCCTCTCCCACCTCAAAGAGCCCATCCTGTTCCCCAGCATCCCTCCCTGGCCCTCATACATTTCTTCCCATAGGGGTGATTGTGAAGCGGCTGCCACGGAAGCTGGATGTGATGGAGGGGGAGAATGCGGTTTTCTGTGTGGAGACACGGGATGTGGTGGAGGGGAGCTGCTGGAGCCGGGATGGACTACAGCTGCGGGAGTCACCCCGTACCGTGCTGAAGAGCTTCAGCAGGACACACCTCCTGGTGCTGGTGCACGTCACCCGCCAGGATGCGGGCATCATCTCCTTCACTGTCGGGGAGTCACAGACATCCTCCCAGCTCCGAGTCAAGTGTAAGCTCCAGGCTTGAAGGGGCGCTGTGTCCTCTCTCTTGCCCGTTCGGGGGGGGTGATACAGAAGGGGCGATGGAATGGGTACCCAATATGCTGGGGATGTGACGCTGCAATGTGTTTTCTGGGAAGGGGGCTTTTAGCAGGGCTCCAGGATCCCAGTCCCACTGGCACTCACAAACCCCTGTACCCAGCAGCATGCTACATGGGAGCAAGACCATCCTCTCCATCAGAGAGACAATCCCCAAAGAAACAGGCTGTGTAGCCCCACTCAGCCCTTCTGCCACCCCACCTGGAGCCTCGCTGCCATCCCCAAGCAGGCAACCTGGGCTGTGACTTGCAGGTGTGAAGCACGACCCTCCAAGCGCACCGGTGGCAGCTGAGATGAGCGTGGTGGAGAGCAACACGGCTCTGCTGACTTGGTGTCCCGCGCCTGACGCCCACCTGCGCCCCGCCAGCCGCTACCTGCTGGAGCGCCGGGAGGCAGCAGGGGGGGAGTGGGTGCAGTGCCTTGCCACCGACCTGCCCAGCTGCGTGCGGGTGCTGGGCGACAGCGTGCCTCGCGAGGCCGACTACTGCTTCCGCATCTCTGCCGCCAACAAGCACGGCAGGAGCAGCCCTGTGGAGTTCCCTGGATCTGTGCATCTTGGTGAGGAGACAGGCAAGCTGGGATGTTGTGCCACAGTGTGCAGGTAGTCAGTGCCACTGGGGCTCAGTCTGGCTGTGCTGCAGCCCCAGCAGCTCGTCTGGAGAGGGGTCTGCAGGACACGTGGGTGTGGGACGGCGAGGATGCGCAGTTCTCTCTGGAGCTGTCAGCTGCAGTGCACGGCTCCTGGTTCCTCAACGGTGCCAGGCTGGGTGAGGAAGAGGATGCAGGCAGCCGGTGCAGTGTACAGCACCATGGGACGGAGCACTCGCTGCTGATCCGGGGAGCACGACTGGTTGACAGTGGGGCCCAGGTCACATTCGTGTCCGGTGGTGTGCGGGACTCAGCTATGCTGCATGTGCAAGGTGATCAGGGCACTCACCCCGGGGTCCTACCAGGATCCCAGCAGCAGGGGCTGTTATGCAGGAGAATGCTTCTCACCCCTCCACGATGTCTCTCAGCCCCACAGGTCCACATTGCCCCAGTGTCTGAGGCCGAGCGGCTCCGGAAAGTGTCTGCAGGGATGCCTGTGCTGCTGGAATGCCAGGTGTCTGCCCCGGATGCCCCTGTGTGCTGGCTGAAGGATGGCAAGGCGGTGCCCCTGGATGACATTATCGCAGTGCAGGCAGAAGGCTGCATGCGGAGGCTGCTCCTCCGCTCAGCGTGTCCCTCGGACACTGGTGTGTACACCTGTGATGCTGGTGATGATGCCGTGAGCTTTGTGGTGACCGTGACCGGTGAGCTGGGGACTGTGTGGGAGCCTGGCCCCTACCTCCTGATAGTGCTCCTGCCCTGCTTCTTGCTCCCATCATGTGGCTGAAAGCTGCAGCCAGTCATGGTGAGGCCCACATTATCCCTGGCAGAGGTGCCGGTGAGGATCGTCAGCTCCAACGAGGAAGCCCCCCACACCTACGTGGCCGGGCAGCGTGTGGAGTTGTGGTGCCAACTGTCCCGCCCAGCAGCCCCAGTGCACTGGTACAAGGATGGAGAGGAGGTGGAGGTGGGTGAGAGCCTGGTGCTCAAGCAGGAGGGGCCACGGTGCAAGCTGGTGCTGCCCTGCGCTCAGACACAGGACACAGGGGAGTTCGTCTGTGATGCTGGTGGGGACTCTGCCTTCTACACCATCACTGTGGCAGGTGGGTGTGATGCAGGAGGGTTGGTAGGGTCTCAGGGGGCTTTCTTTGTTGGTGCAGGGTGCCACAATGCACATGCTGCTGTTGGTATTGCTATCACTTGCTGCTATGGGATACTTGTCAGACATGCTCTTGCCAGGTGCTCACCAGCAGTTTGGTTGGTTGGTCAGCTGGGTTCCTTATGGCAGCTCTTGTGCTTCAAACCACTCAGACTGGCTGTCGGAGGGAACAGCTCACTCTGCCTGTCCAAAACACTAGAGCACACGAGAGAACCCAGCACCTGCACATCAGGGTGTTTGCCATGGCTAGTAACCAAGCCCTCCTCCAAGGTCCTAAAAATAGTGGGCCCGGCACCTGGCGTGGGGTGACTCACAGTTGGTCGTTGGTCTGATGGACAGTGTTAATTGCTGACCTGAAAATTAGCAGTTGCCTGGAGACCAATGGCTGGGTGGTGTTTGCTGGGTGGGAGCAGGGCACAGCACCCTGTGGCGGCTGCCTCGGCTGTGGAGCGGTTGCTGGCGTTGCTGGCTGGCAGAGGATAATGAAAGCTGAAAGCGAGTAAAAGGCTTCCCCTTGCTGGCCTCAAAATCCACATCCCACAGCCACAGGAAGGTGACTGGGGGCAATGCTAAAATGCTAAAACCCAGTTAAAAGGCCATGTAACCACAGTGGTAAAGCCTCACTGTGGTATTAACACATGGCAAAGGGCCAAAGTTGATGGCCAAGGATGTAGGAGTGAAGATAGGATGACTGATAAGAGATGTTGAAGAATCCATGGAGGGGTGACTGCTGGGAGGGTGAGGAAGGGAGGGGTTTTAGTGAGATAAAGGCAAAATTGCCAGTGGGAAGGACAAGCACTGTGGGCTTTGTGCAAAGGCAGGAGTCGTTGTGTGCCCTGTGGGAGTGCGGGGCATGGAGAGCTCTGCTTCCCTAGGGTGGGAGAGGGAACATCATCTGCTGAAGCTCAGCCTTTTGGCTGAGCAGCTTTGCAGCACTTTGGCAGAAGGGTCTTAGGGAGGCTGTCTTGGTTCAATCTGGATTTGGACAACAATGTCACCGGCAGGGCTGGGGGTGGGTGCCAGGAGGCTCAGCCTGACACCTCTCTGGCACAAGTGCCAGGCTGGCTGCCGCAGTCAAGCACTGCTGTGGCACGTCTGGGTTTCCCTGAGGCATCCCAGCTATCCCCCATGGGGCTGTTGTGGCATAGAGCCCGCCTGCCTCAAGCTCAGCCATCCCTGCACACCTCTGGGTTTTCCGGCAGCTGTTGAGCGCTGAAGCTCCCTCAGAACTAGTGAGAGGCAGAGGCCAGAGCGGTGCTGCCTGCTGAGGGCTGGCACATTATCCTCTCACTTCACTGCTGCTCAACATCTCCAGCTGCACTTCAGCAATGTGATTGCTTTTAGCAGGTCCAGGGAGAGAGGCAGCCGCCGGTCGTTTGATCAGGGAGCCGGGCAGATGCAGGCTCAGCGTGCGGCAGGTTAATCGCTGCAAACTGGCGCCGCACCGTTCCCCACGCCGCGGGGCTGTGGGGTGCTGCTGGGCCTGGGCATCGCGGCTGGGGACTGTCTGGGAAGCTTCCACTTGGATGGGGCAGCTGCGGGCTGTGAGAAGGGCGGGTTTCTGCTCGTCCACCATTGTGCCCCAGAGCTGGCTGTGCCTCGTGCCCGCATGGAGCCATGGGCTTGATGAGCACCCATGGCAGAGTCCAGGCCAGCTACAGCCGGCTGCACTGTGCGCAGGCAGGCAGTGTTGGTTGTGGGTGGCATCCTGAACTTCTCCCAGGAGAGAGGAGGGCTGGTCACCTAAAATTTGTACTGGGAGCTCCTCTGTCTTTAGAGCTCTGACTCAGGTCAGAAGGGCGATGTGAGCAGTGGCACACATTTTATGTAGCCCATTAATGGTGATTTTAATGATCACTGCGATCTGGAATCGGGTCCTGGGTCCTGGTGAGCTGGAGGGATTGGGCTGCTTGGCTGCAAGCAAACCACAAGCCTGTGCTGCAGTATAAGCAAATGCCAAGGCTGAACCATGACAGAAGTACCAGCTGGCACCCGGTGGCCTCCAACATGGGGACGCAGGCAGAGGGGAGGGCACCCCCTGGAAGAGCAGCCGCAGGGGCTGGTGCTGACACCATAGACAGTGGTTATCAGTGCTGGGGCTGGCCTATAAGCATCCTCCCTCCACAACCCTCAGCTCCACCATGGGGCAAAGCAGGGCAGGTACCATGGGAGCAAGCAGCAATTTACAGCCAGTTCAAATCCTGGTGCTCCTCCTGGTTGTAATGGGTGAGAAGAGGCAGACCCAGGCAGGATAATCCAGAAGCTTGTGCTATGTAGGAGGTGGATGATGTGATGCCTTCCAGCCTTAAAGCCAACAAGCGGTGAAGCCATGACTCCACACAGGGCTGTGACTGCCACCATCACTGGCTCTGGTCTTTATGTCCCAGCTGAGCCCCATGTCTTCTCCATGGCAGAGGAGCCGGTGAGGATCGTCAGCTCCAACGAGGGGACCTCCCACGCCTATGTGGCCGGGCAGCGTGTGGAGCTGTGGTGTGAGCTGTCCCGCCTGGCAGCCCCAGTGCACTGGTACAAGGACGGGGAGGAGGTGGAGGCAGGTGAGAGCCTGGTGCTGGAGCAGGAGGGGCTGCAGTGCCGGCTGGTGCTGCCCTGCGCCCGGCCACAGGACACGGGGGAATTCGTCTGCGATGCTGGTGGGGACTCTGTCTTCTACACAGTCACCGTGGCAGGTGGGTGCAACAGACACCTATATCCCTCTCCCCCTTCTCCCTCTGCCTCAGCCCCTTGCTCACGCTGTGGCTTCAGCACTTCGGCTGCCTCTCACCTCCTCATGAGCAGTTCCTTGCCCATGCTCCTGGGCTGAAGGGGAATGCGGGCAGGGGCATACAAGCTGGTTTGTCTCCTCCCAGAGCCCTGGGCCACTCTGCCCCTCGACACCCCAGAGCACAACCAGCTGCCTGCCTGTGGGTGATGCCACCTCACACCCCAGCCCTGCTGTTCCCTCAGCTTGCAGCTACCAGCACTGCAGGGCTGGGATATCCACGGCCACTGCCCCCAGGGCAGGTAGGATGGGAGGCCAAGTGACACAAGGTCTTGGTCCTCTCAGCCTTGAAGGTCTGCCTCACCCCAGTGCCAGAGGCACAGCAGCTCCAGGAGGTGCGGGCAGGGCTGCCCTTTGTGTTGGAGTGCCAGGTGTCCCCGCCAGATGCCCCTGTCCACTGGCGGAAGGACGGCGAGGCCGTGGTCCCAAGCCAGGTCCTGGCCATCTGCTCAGAGGGATGCTCACAGAGGCTGCACATCGCTGCGGCCGTGCTGTCTGACTCAGGGCTGTACACCTGCCATGCTGGGGACGATGCTGCCAGCTTCAGGGTGACCGTGAGCGGTGAGCTGCCCAGGGGATGCCTGTCCTCACATGGGGCTCACCCAGCACCACGCCTGAGCCCTGCCATGTCCCCAGCAGAGGTGCCAGTGAGGATCATCAGTTCCAACAAGGAGGCCCCCCACTCCTACGTGGTCGGGCAGCGCGTGGAGCTGTGGTGCCAGCTGTCCCACCCGGTGTCCCCCGTGCGCTGGTACAAGGATGGTGAAGAAGTGGAGGTGGGCGAGAGCCTGCTGCTGGAGCAGGAGGGGCTGCAGTACCGGCTGGTGCTGCCCTGTGCCCGGGTGCAGGACACAGGGGAGTTCGTCTGCAACGCCAGAGATGCAACTGTCTCCTACCCCATCCTGGTGGCAGGTTGGTGGCACAGCAGGGACGTCCTGGGAAGGGCAGCACTGCCCCAGCTCTGTGCTCTGGGGTCCCCAGCCCTGCTCCCTGCCCTCAGCATTGTGGAGGAGGGTGTGCAGCTGCATCTGTGTGCCCACCGTCCCTGAGCAGCTCCCACCTCTTTGCACTGGGGTGAGAGGCTGTAGCTTCCATACAGCCCCATGGGGACAGGGACACAGATGACAGTAAACAGAGACAGCAGAGCCAGGAGCAGAGCAGTGAGCAGGTCTCACACCCTTCCTCCACATCCCCAACAGAGCCACCAGTGAGGATCCTGCACCCTCCACAGCACTCGCTGGAGCTGCTGGTTCAGGCACCAGGGTGTGTGGAGCTGCGGTGCGAGCTCTCTGTGCCGGATGCTCCGGTGCACTGGTTCAAGGATGGGCTGGAGGTGGACGAGACTGACAACCTGCTGCTGCTGGTGGAGGGGGCCTGGCGCTGTCTCTTCATCCCCAAGAGCAGTGCAGAGGATGCAGGCGAGTACATCTGTGAGACCAAGGATGAGGCCATCTCCTTCGATGTCAAGGTGTCAGGTCAGTGGAGGTGCTGATGTGGTTCTGGGTCACCAGTGGCTCCCCATCCACTGGACTGCCCAGCATGGGTGCTCACCTGGGGCTGGCAGCAAAGGAGTGCCCAGGGCTGCGTTGTCCCTGCGCTGCTTTGTGTCACAGACATGCCATACCTGCAGAGCCTCCGGTGAGGATCCTGCAGCCCTGCAGACCTGTCCCTGTCATGACGGTGTCCCCGGGGGAGACAGTGACACTGTGCTGTGAGCTGTCCCGTGCGGATGCACCCGTGTGCTGGGCAAAGGAGGGGGTCAGGCTCGAGGCTGGGGGCAGCCTGGTCCTGGAGGAGGAGGGTGCCCATCGCCGGCTGCTCATTCCCGCGGCCCAAGCTGAGCACTCTGGAAAATACACCTGTGACACCACCAGTGACACAGTGACTTTCACCATCCAAGTGTTGGGTGAGCATGAGGCTCAGGAAGAGCCTGGAGTGGAGTGCTGGGTGCACAAACCCCAGAGACTTCAGCTCTGTTGGTGCTGGATGCTGCAGATCCGCTGGTCAGGATCCTGGAGAAGGATGTCCTGCTGACCCACCGGCGTTACCAGGCCATGGAGGACCTGGTGCTGGAGGTGCACCTCTCACACACCCATGGGGAGGTGAAGTGGTACAAGGATGGAGAGAAGCTGCAGGACACCGGTCGTGTGCGGCTGGAGGAGGACGGGGTGTGCCGATCCCTCGTGATCCTGGGCGCCACGGGCAGGGATGCTGGGGAGTATCTCTGTGACACTGGTGATGACAGCATCATCTTCTTCATCACTGTAGAAGGTGAGCAGGAGGTCCCGGTGAGGATGGCCAGGGGGAGAGGACTGAGGTGGGTCTGTGGCTGCTGCCAGGGTAGTGTGAGGCTGGGCTGGGTGGCAGTGAGCATACAGAGGCTGGTGGGGGGCACATGGGGAGTGGGCTGCACCTGTGTGGTGGCCCTGTGGAAACCCCTGTGCTGCTCAGCTACAGCCAGAGGAGTCTGGACAGGATGTGGCCATTGTGACACCCAGCACAGGCTGCTCTTGTATGACAGCCCATCTCTCCAGTCCCAGAGCCGCCGGTGACCATCGTGGGCAGCACGGGCACCGTGGTACATCGTTGCCTGGTGGCCGGAGAAGACCTGGTGCTGGCTTGTGAGCTCTCCCGGCCTGATGCCATTGTGCACTGGCTCCGGAATGGCCAGGAGGTGCATCCGGGTGAACGGGTGCAGGTTGAGGCCCGTGGGGTGCTGCGACAGCTCACCATCAATGGGGCACAGCCCAGCGATGCAGGGTGCTACGTCTGTGATGCTGCCAGCGACCGCATGGTGACAAATGTGGAGGTGTCGGGTGAGCTGGCTCAGAACCCCAGGGGCCCCCAGAATGGTGGGATCATGCCACAGACCTAGACAAGGGGAGGGAAAGCCTCTGTGACCCTGCTGATGGCAGAGGCCAGGGTGGCAGTATGGCAGGGAAGGGTGGGAGCCCTGTCCCAACCCTACATGAGCCGTTGGTCTGAAAGGGACATGTCACGGTCGTGGTGAGACATGTCCCTGCTGCCTCCCCCAGCCAGGGGCTGTTTAAATTTAGCCTTGGCTGGCTCCCAGGCGCCGCTCCTCCTGCTTCGGCTGCCAAAGGCTGAGCTCAGCCCGGACCCTTATCAGCTGGAGATGGAGGGCTGTGCAGGGTGGGAGGGGGCCTGATGCAGGCGGGTGCCCTCGCTCCCCAGCAAGGTGTTCTGGATGGAGGAGTACAATGAAATTAATGGTCTCAAGATGGCAGCTGTACTGCCTGTTCAGAGAGTGATGCGGGAGTGATGGGCTCTGCTGCCATCCCTTCCCTGAGTGAACCCTGAGCCGCCAGACCCCTCCAGCCTGCATGCCTGCCCTGCTGGGACCCCTGTCCAGTCCCACCATGACCCCCAGCCAGCCCCACAGCCCTCCTGCCCCATGGTGACTCACGGAGGGATCACCTCTCTGCTTGCAGCAGTCCTATCCCTGCACTGCCCCACACTGTGGGGACATCCCTGAACCCTGCCTTGTCCCCTGCGCCCCTCAGCCCGGCCTGTGTGCATTGTCAACAAGGAGGAGGCGCAGAGCCCGCTGGAGGTGCAGGAGGGGGACAGTGTGACACTGGTGGCTCGGCTGTCCCCGGAGACAGCGGCAGTGCAGTGGCAGAAGGATGGACAGACACTGTGTTCAGGTGGGCGGCTGCTAGTGTGCAGCGAGGGTCCCACACGCAGCCTCACCATCAAGCAAGTGGAGCTGGGTGATGGTGGCATCTTCCTCTGCGATGCTGGTGATGATGAGGTGCATTTCACACTGCGTGTGAAAGGTGAGCCTGGAGGTGTCCCTCGCCCACGCCAAGGGCAGGAGGAGTCTCATCCTGCCTCACGCCGGGATGCTTTGCACCCCCATCCCATGCTGGTGCCACTGGCAGAGGCACAACTGAGCCCAGTGCTCCTCCGGCAGAGGCACCCGTGCTGTTCGTGAACAAACGAGAGGAGCAGGAGAAGCTGCTGGTGCTGGAGGGCGGCAGTGCCGTGCTCTCTGCCATCACCTCCGCGGAGCGGTCTGATGTCACCTGGCTGGGCCCGCAGCAGGCGGCAGTGGCCGGCGAGCGCTGCGAGCTGCGTCGGGACGGCCGCGTGCACAGCCTCATCATCCACAACGTGGCCATGGAGGACGCTGGCACCTACACCTGCCTCTCACCCCACGACCAGATGCAGTTCGACGTGAACGTCCGAGGTGGGCGGCGGGGGGGCGTTGGGGGTGCCCGGGGACCCCCCTGCCCCGGCAGCGGGTGCCGACACGGGGGGTTTGACTGTGCAGAGCTGCGGGTGAAGTTCCTGCGCGGGCTGTCGGACGTGCGGGCGCGGCAGGGCGAGCGGGTGGTGCTGTGGTGCGAGCTGTGCAAGGCGCGGGGCGACGTGGTGTGGCGGAAGGACGGGCGGGTGCTGGCGCCCGGCCCCCGCCGGCAGATGACGGCAGAGGGACGGGAGCGGTCGCTGGTGCTGAGCCGCGTGGAGCCCGGGGATGCCGGCGAGTACTGCTGCGAGTCCAACGACGACCAGACACTGGCGACGCTGACGGTGCAGGGTGAGCCCAAGGCTTCCCCACCGCCTCGGGGACCCCTTTTCCATAGGGGTGGTGGGGATGCTGGCACAGTGATGGCAGGATTGCAGGAATGCTCAGCGTCTCTACAGGACAGGGGGTCCTTGATGCTGTGCCCTGACAATCCGGCTGTAGTCCCCAGGGTGGTGGAGATCATCATGGATCTGCAGAGCCTGACAGTGCTGGAGGGGGAGGACGCCACCTTCAAGTGCCTGGTGTCCCCCGAAGACGTGGCTGTGACATGGCAGCTGAATGGCCAGCCCGTGGTCCCCAGCGAGCGGCTGCTGGTGACAAGGAATGGGCTGTGCCATGGCCTCACCCTCCGGCAGTGCCAGCTGGGTGACGCAGGCACCGTGACAGCCAACGCCGAGGGGCTGGTGAGCACAGCTCGGCTGAGTGTACAAGGTGAGGGGGAAGGAGAAAGCTGGGGCTCAGCCCAACACACAGCCCTGGGGCCAGCTGCTGACCCAGCACACGGGCCATGCAGAGGCACAGGTGCTGTTCGTGCGGAAGCTGCAAGATGTGGTGGCAGAGGAGCAGGGGGATGTGTGCCTGGAGGTGGAGGTGAGCCACGAGGCTGCTGAGGTGCAGTGGCTGAAGCAGGGCGTCCTCCTTCAGCCAAGCAGCAAGTACCTGCTGCAAGAGTCAGGGTGCCGGCGCACCCTCACCATCTGCTGCCTTGGCCCCACTGACCGCGGCACCTACCGCTGCGAGAGCCTGCACGACCGCACGCAAGCCAAGCTCCACGTGGAGCGTGAGTACCAGGCTGGGGATGGGGACAGGGAAGGCACCCAACTGCTGCAATGGGAGCATGTGGGCAGAGCTGGTACTTGGCTGGAAGGGGTGGTCAAGCAGAGAGGTGAGTTTGTGGGCAGGGGTGGGAGTCTGGTACAAACAGCTGGATTTAGAGGATCACTCCAGCGAGCACAGACTGGGAAGCCAGGGGCTCTGCGGTGGAGCAGACACCTACTCACAGACATGGGTCCCTCACAGCCCGGAAGGTGTCGATCCGGACACCACTGGCAGACGTGGAGACCTTTGAGAAGGAGACAGCTACCTTTCACCTGGAGCTGTCTCACCCTGGCGTGACTGGGGTCTGGACAAGGGATGGCATCCGGGTGAAGCCCAGCAGTACGTGCCGGATCAGTGCCACAGGCTGCGGGCACAGCCTGACGCTGGAGAGGCTTGCACTGGAAGACTCGGGCACCGTCACCTTCACTGCTGATGCTCTGCGCTGCAGCGCCCATCTGCGTGTGCGGGGTATGGTCCCTGGGGCAGGCTGGGGGGTGTGTGGCACTAGCACTGTCTGACCTGCAGCTGTTCTGTACTGGGGGAGACACCAAGGCTGAGCTGGGCCACCCTGGGCACATGTGTCCCCCTGGCCTAGACAGGGGTGACAGTGTGCTGGCAAGTGTCCCCCTGTCCTCAGGGAGGAGATGTGAGCTGAGCAGTGGGGACACCCAACCAAGGTCTGGGTCCAGAGCCAGCTGGAACACCACTGATGAGTGCTTACCCATGGGTAGTGCCGCTCTCACCCCATGCTGAAATGCCCCAGCCACAGCTACTCTTCCCTGCAGCTCCAAGTCCATGCCTTTGTCCTACCAAACCTTCCTGTCCTGTGTCCTGCCTCCTCAGAGCCTCCAGTCACTATGGTGAGGGTCCCACGAGACCTGGGGGTCCCAGAGACGGGGGTCGCCAGCTTCGAGTGTGAGCTGTCTCGCCCCAATGCAGAGGTGAAATGGTTCAAGGTGAGGGTTCACCCCAATCCCCTCCAGCAGCACCTGGCCGCGCCCTCCTTGCTTTGTCCCCTGGCCGCTGCCCTCCCTGCCAGGGCTGCAGACAGAGCAGAGGGGCCAAAGCAGTGGGGTGCTGCCTGTTTGCCCCGTGCAGGATGGACAGGAGCTGCGGCCAGGGCCCAACTGCCGCATCTACTCAGCGGGACGGCGCCGCATCCTGCAGCTGAGCCGCTGCGAGCTGACAGACGCTGGCAGCTACACCTGCGATGCAGGTGACTGCCAGGCCTCCGCCACGCTGCACGTCCAGGGTACGGTCACCCAGCTCCCGGCAGTGTGCACACTCCCAAACCCTACAGTGCCTGCTCCCCTCATCCTTGGCTGCCATGGCACCCTGTCCCTTACCCGCAGAGCGCCAGGTCCACATTGTGCAGGAGCTGCAGGACGTCCAGGTGCGGGAGGGTGACAATGCAGTCTTCACCTGCGAGGTGTCACATGGGGATGTGAAGGGCGAGTGGTTTCGGGATGGGGAGAAAATCAAGGTCTCCAGCACAGTGAAGATACGGCAAGAAGGTAGGGGTGCAGGTGGTTCCACACCTGTTTTGGGGCTGGGAAGGGGCACATTCAAGCAAGGGGAGTTTGTGTAGACAAAGGGGGGGGTCCCTGCCCCCCTGCCTATTCTGGATGCCCACTGCTGTCACCTTGAGCCAGCCTCTCCCTCCCCAGGGACCCGGCATTTCCTGCTGTTCTGTGGTGTGTGCCCTGAGGACAAGGGACTCATCCGCTTCGCAGCCAGGACGGTCGTCTCGGAGGCCAGTCTGCAGGTGGAAGGTACCAGTGCGGGCTGAGAGGTCTGGCTGGGCTCCCAGCACTGGGGCTGGGGTGTACCAGGTCAGCTCACGGTGTCCCCATGGAAACCCGCTCACCCCGCGATGCTGACGCCTTGCCCCCACCCGCCAGCGCTGCCAATCCGGATCGTGAAGCCACTGCGGGACAAGACGGTGCTGGCGAGGCACAAGGCGACACTGGAGTGCACCGTGTCCCACGCCCGGGGCCGGGTGCGCTGGCTCCGTGGGGACACCGAGATCTTTGCTGGTGACAAGTATGAGATCTGCAATCTGGACTGCTACCGCACGCTCATCATTCACCGCGTGGGGCCTGAGGATGAGGACTCGTACACCTGTGACGCCTTCGATGACCGCTCCACTGCCCGGCTCCTCGTGGAGGGTGAGTGGGCACCTGGAGGGGCACCACTGCCAGTGCTGCTGTGCCTTGCAGGGAAGGGAAACCAGAATCCCTGTCCCCATCCCCCACTGCTTGCAAGAGTCTGAGCGCTGGGCTGGGGAGAGCAGGTTGGATACAGGGCCAGGGGTCTGTTCCTCCTTGTCTGGGACACACCTTTCGGGTGCCCCACCAGCTCTGGCAATGCTCCAGCTCTGACTCCCGTTGTTCCCACAGGGAGCTAGAAGCCAGGATGCAGTATTCAAGAGCCTGCACGCAGACTGATGGCTGCCACTGCTGGGAGCCGGAGTCACGCTCCCCCTGGCATGTACAGACACACGGACACCATCCCCAGCCTGCTCCAGCCTCAGGGCTCTGCATTAAACAGCCTTTTTTTCTGACGTGGCTTCTTCCACACCAGCTAGCCAGGGTCCCGTTAAGAGAAAAGGTGGTGGCATCACTCTACATCCTGCTCAGCATCCCTGGAAGCCTGGCCCTTGGGGCCCCCCACACCCCTGCCCCCCGCGCAGCCCTGGGCCTTGCACGCCAGACTCCGAAAGGCTCTTTACTGTGTGGCCGAGGCCTCAGCAGCGTTTGGCACATTTACAAAAGAGACTGAAAAGGGGGATGGCAGCACAATGCTGCGGGAAGGGGGTGCCTGGCAGAAACATGCAGTTCCTGGGGCAGCGGGGCCGGCTGGGCTGGGCTGGGAGTGCTCCCAAAGCAGAGGGCTCCCCGGTCCAGTCTCACCACCATCCTGCCTGCCTGGCCATGGGGAAATCCTGGCTCACTCCGTAATAAGTTAATACAAATCACAGCAAGAGAAATATATACAAGGCGTGAGCCTCTGCCCGCAGCAGTGCTCTGGGCAGGGGCTCCTGCCCTGCCCTGCCCCAGGGTCCCCCGGCCACTATAAAAATCCAGTCGCCAGCAAAACAGCGACGGTCTCTGATGCTGCAGGGGTCCCCGCATCCCTGAGGCAGCCCAGCCTCTGCCCAAAGGCTGGAGCCAGTGTCCTGTCTCCCATCAAAACATTTTGTGGGGGATGCACCCTGCCAGTGCAGCTCCTGCTGGACAGGCACCAATTGCCAGCATCACCCTGGGAACCACCTGGCCATGGCAGTCTCTGCCCCAGGACCACCCCGGTCCAGCTTGGGAAAAAGGAGTGGTGAGCCGCTCTGGGGCGTAGGGAGGGTGGCTAGGGCAGGAGGATCTTCTGAGGAGGCAGGTTTTGGGAAGCGTTGCCTGGGAGCTGCTCTTGGGGACAGGGTGGGACAGGGCACACATGCTCAGGGGAGTCCCTGCTGGGAAAGGGGCTGTGGGACCTGCTCTTTGAGGAAGGGACATGGGGGACAGGCACTTGGGGAGTTGTTGGGGGTGCGATGGGGTAGGGGCAGGTGTGGGGAGCTGCTCTTGGGAAGAAGGGGGACTCAAATATAGGGAAATGTTAAGATGCAGGATGAGCGTGCCCGGGCCATAGGGTAACGCACAGCAGTGGGGGCTCAGGGACCCACCACCCCAGCAGAGCCACTCGCACTGCACGTCCATGAGTTCTGGTCCTTGGGCTGAGTCCCTGCCAAAGGGCTTCCCCAGCACCTTTGGGCCCCACAGGCAGCTGGGGCTCCCACAGACAAGTCCCATGTGTCTCCAAGAAGAGTCTCCATCTGCAGCCCCAAGCTGCATGTGGCTACTCGGGGCCAAGGACAAAGCCCTGCCTGTCTCAGGCATTCTGTCAGAGCAGGCTGGGGTGCTGGTGTTACTCGAGGTCACTGGGTTGGCTTATACCCTCACAGCAGGGCCAGAGCCTGTGGTGAGGGGCACGGTGGAGCTGCAGTCATAGTCCAGGTCCACCACAGCATGGGAGCTGGCGATGAGGCTGTTCAGTGATGGTCCTGTCTGCCGTTCTCGGAAACTCTGGATGTAGCTCTGTGAGAGAGGGGGAACAGAAAGTGAGGGGGGGCTCTTCTCCTGGACCACTGCACCCTACCCCACCCTAAACCCTGCAGCAGCCCCTGCCCCGCCCCCCTCAAAAACAGCCCAGTGGAATCCCCAGCACTCAGGCCCTCCAGTGGCTGGCCACAGCAGGGAGCACAGCCTTATCCCTCCTTTGGGCATCTTGCATCTTGCCTACTGCTTCTTTCTACTTTGCCCACAGTGCTCTTGGCCAGCAGTTTTCATTTGCTTACAAAGGCTGAAGTGCTCCATGGTGGTTTGGTAATGCCCCAGCTCAGCCCTTCCTGAGTTGCCCAGTCCCTGGGACACCCCAGTCTCATCCCTCAATGAGCTCAGATGTCAACTGGTGCCTGGGCACCTCTCCAAGCCCCAGCCCACCCACATGGAGAAGGAATGGCTGTGGAGGCTGAGGGAGATCTCTACCCTGGCTGCGGGACTCACGGGGGAGAGCACGTCCCCATCGAAGCGGCGCACAGGGTTGGGCTTGCGGCGGTAAGCAGGCTCGGGGGGGTGGGCTTTGTGCTGGTGGGGTGGTGGGTGGTGGGGTCTCCGCTTCTTCTTCTTCTCCTTTCGGTCTTCCCGCTGCTTGATGCGCATCAACTGCACGCGGCGCTGCTGCCGGCTGATGATCACTGTGGAGCAAAGAGGCCTGTGAGCACTGGGGAGCACATCCGAACGACCCCTGCAGCCAAACCGACACCAACTTTGTGCAACCAGGCCTCCCTTGGGTGGTGTGCTGCCACAGAGTCCTGAACCCTGTACCCGTCCATGTGAACCACGTGCTGGAAACCTCCACCCCACTCCCCAGGTTCCCAGCTCCTACACTCATCCTGTGCCATGCCCACCTGCCCCACTCCCCACACACCTTCTGTATGGGAGTAGCCCTCGCCCGTGACCTTCCACTGGACCAGGACACCCAGTGTGGTGAGGAGCGGCCAGATGCCCAGAATGACCCAGCTGTACCAGCACACGGGGCGAGCAGGGGCCACCTTGATGCGCTCATAGATGTACTGCACCAGGAGGAAGAGCTCGATGAAGTAGTCAACAGTGACAGTCATGATGGCGCTGCCGAAGACGGCGGTGGAAAGGGTGGTGAAGAAGCGCTGCCACTGCAGGGTGAGGACAGCGAAGAGCATCCCCACACCCAGGAGCAGCGCGATGGGGATCCACACCGTTGGTGGGTGGTAGAACTGCTCCATCACCACCAGCGTGGCCACCGCCAGCAGCAGCCCCAGGAGCAGCCCCACCATGAAGAGGCCAACGCTGCGTACCAGCATGGTGACCAGCCCACACAAGACTCCAATGCCCAACCCAATGCCCACTGAGGCCTCCACGCTCAGCTGTGTGTCCAGCACCCGCTCCTTGTAGCACAGCATGAAGATGATGATAGAGCCGAACATCAGCCCCGTCAAGAACATGACAGCCTTGAAGCAGCGGTAGCCTGTGGAGAGATCACCATAGTCAGGGAGTGGATAGCCAGCAACCCCTAGCTCCCCTCTGCTGTCCTCTCCACTTGCCCCACCAGCTGTTGGGCTGGCCTGGCTCACCGAAGAAGCAGTAGATGATGCCAAAAAGGCAGCACATGGCGCACACCACTGAGGGCACCACCTGGTAGCGACGCTCAATTTCCTGCTGGCAGCTGTGCCCCCACTCCTGGCCTGGCTCGTGCGGCAGCAGCTTGAACCGCAGCGTCTGCACAGTTGCAGTCATGGCTCTGGGGACTCGCGGGAGAGGCATCAAAATCTCCACTCCTGCCTCAGAGCTCGCCGGCAGAACTGTGTCCCGGCACCCGCCCCACCTGGTGGGAGAGAGACAAGGAGAATGGAGGAACTGGTGGCACATGCCTGGCAGCAATCCCACCACTCAGCACCCAGCCACCAGAAATCCTGCTCCGTCCCCCCACTACCTGGGTAGGAAGGGAGGGAATGGGGGAGCAGCCTCATCAGTGGGGGTGCAGACTGCCACCCAATGTGTGGCTGAAGGGACATGCTGTCCCCAGAGAGCCTGCCTGTACCCCCAGGAGCTTCATATCACTTAATAATTTGTCTGTGGCTTCAATTTTCCTGCCCATGCCTCTCCGGCACCCTTTCCCTGGGAGACTTCCACAACCGGGTATTTTCTGCCTGTGAAGTAATTATGCTCAGTAATTAAGTCACCCCTCAGTCTTCTATTTTTATAGGCTAAACAGATTGAGCTCTTTAAGCTTGTACTCCAAGGCATTTTCTCCAATCCTCTAATCATATTTCTGGCTATTTTTCATCACTGCTTCAGCTCCTACTGTCCTTGTAAAAACAAACTGGGCCTGCACACTAGATCCAGCCCTCCCATGCCAATCCATGGGGCTGCAAGGGCAGCAGCCGTAGCTGGCATTGCCCTTTACCCAAGGGCTCACCCGTAATGCCATGGCTGTGCCGGGATGCTGAGCAAACAGTCACCGGGCCCCCCGCAGCGCCTACACAGACGGAGGGGTCATAATCCCCTGCAAAGACTGATCCAGCTTCAGTTTAAACCTAATTACAGCATCCATCTGCCTGCTCCCACCTGGAGCCAGTTCCATCACCCTTTCGCTCCCCTAGTCCCTTTACAGGCTCAGTTGGTTTAGAATGGGTTTATTGTCACAAATTGTCCCCAGGCCAGCATCACTCCTTCCAAGTGCCAAGTTTAAGCGGCCAGTTCAGGACAACTCACAAAAACAGCGCTCTGGGAAGGAGCTGGGAAGAGGGCAAAGGCTGCAGTCATGGCTTCCTGTTGCCCAGCACCTTGCTGCTGCCCAGACGGGCTCCACTGGCATCTCATCCCTTGCCGGCAACCTCCTCCCTCCCTTTGGCTGGGGATGGCAACACCAGTCAGGGCAAATCCCCGTGGGGAAGCCGAGCACAGAGCCTAATCCCAAGGAAGCAGGCGGGCAGGGAGCGGGCAGCCAAGCGCTGGGCCCCTGCTCGAGCCCCCGGGGGGATGCTAAGCAGGATTGGACTTTACCCGTAGAGCCCAGGAGCGACGCTCCGGCCCCGGTGGGGATGGGCGATGCTGTGCGGAGTGAGAGCAGGGCTCTGCCGACCCAGGGGACCGGGGATGCGGCACGGCACGGCTGGCCGGTTCGTGTAGGGACGGCACGGGATGGCACGGGATGGCGGGGCGCCGGGCAGGGCTGCGGGCAGCGGTGCGGGCGGCTCGCGGCGCCATTGGCGCGGGCACTGTTGCTAGGGGAGCCCAGCGCCTGCTCATTGGCGCCGGGACTTACCCACCTGCTGCCGCCCGCCTCGGGCCCCCCGAATCCCCTCCCCTCCC
>VZTE01001195.1:3003772-3020449 GCA_013397775.1 Eulacestoma nigropectus
TGGGTGGAGGAGCCCTGCGGGCCGCCGCCGCGCCCCGCCACCCGCCCGCTCCCCGACGGCGGTCCCGCGCCACCCCTCGGCCCCGCCAACGGCAACGCGGCGCGCAGGCCCAGCGCCGTGCTGGCCGCGCTGGGCGCTGACAACTGGGAGCCCCGCGTCGTGCCCTACCGCCCGCCCAGCCCCGGCAGGGCCGCCAAGAAGGCCGTCAGGTGCGGGGGGGCCGGGCCGGGCTGGGGGAGTTGGGCCGCCGCTCACCCGGCTTTATCTGGGGGTAGCTGCGGGCGAGCTTCAGGTGCCTGCCGTGCTGGGGCTGGGGGGCTTTACAGGGGGGCGTGACAGAAGGCCCAGCGGCGTGCTTTGCCCTGCTTTCAGCCACTTAGGGCTGCAGACGGGTTTTTCCTCACTGCGAGTGCCTTTCCCAGCTGCTTCCTTCCCTGTGCCCCGCTTTACCTTACCCCCAGCCCGCAGCGGAAAAGCCTCCTGCCCGTGCTGCTGCCCGCTGCGCCTAGGTTGCCTGCTGCAGCACGTGCCGCCGGGCACCCTGCCACGGTCCCCTCCTGTCCCAGCAGGGACCCCTCCCGTGGTGGCACGTCCCCACCCAGTGCTGTAAACGCCAGCCTCCTCCGGAGTCGGAGTCGGCTGCAGCCCCGTCCCGGCGTCCCCTGGATGACAGGGAACAGGCAGTGAAAGGGCCTCCTTGTCCTGGCGAGGTGGTGGGCGGATGAAGGGGGCTGAATGGGGCCACTGTGTACCAGGCGGCGGTTAGGGGACGTGGTGGGGGGGGGTCGCTTCCTGCTACTGTGCCAGACTGGGAGAATTAAACCTGGAAGTCATTGTGAGTGTGACAGCTGGGGGCCGTGGTGGGGAGGGGGACACAACGAGCCCCTTGCTGGCTTCAGCAACCTGTGTGGGGCCTGGCTTCCCCAGGGAGGGCAGCACGGGCTCTCCTGCCTGCCTGCTCTAGAGCAGTATGTCTGGCAGGGGTGGCAGCAAGGTACTTCCCAGTTCAGCTGACCTGGCTGGGGCTAGCCTCGTGGTTGGGGTGTCTGGTGGGTCATGTCCCTGCTAGCGCTGGGTTGTGCAGCCCTGTTTCCTGCTTTTAGCTGTGCTCAGCCTTTTGAGAGCGTTTGGTTTGAGCTGGACTGGCCATCTCATGGGAAGGTGGGGTCCCCATTGGTCTCAAGTTGACGGAGACCTTAGCAAAGTGCTCTGCAGTGCCTCTGACACAGGCGTAGTGGCAGCTGGTGACAGTGGGGTGATGTCTTGTGTGCCTGGCTGAAGCCTGGGAGCAGTTCCTGCAGAGGAACTGAGGTTGGTGCCATTGGTTACAACAGGGAGGGTGCAGGCTGGGGTGGGTTGCAGTGCCCTAGAGGCCATACATTGTCTTCTTCTTGCAGGACCCGGTACATCAGCACAGAGCTGGGGATGCGGCAGCGGCTCTTCGTGGGTGTGCTGACCTCCAAGAGCACGCTGAACACACTGGGGGTGGCTGTCAACCGCACGCTGGCCCACCGCCTGGAGCGCCTGGTGTACTTCACAGGCACACGGGGCCGCAAGGTGCCCCATGGCATGACGGTGGTGACACACAGTGACGAGCGGCCCATCTGGAACATGTACCAGACCGTCAGGTACCTCCTGGACCACTACGTGAACGATTTCGACTGGTTCTTCCTGGTGCAGGATGATACCTACACAGAGGCGCACCGCATCAGCCGCCTGGTTGCCCACCTCAGCATTGACACCCACCTCTACCTGGGTCGTCCTGAGGAGTTCATCGGTGGGGACACTGAGGGACGTTACTGCTACGGAGGGTTTGGCTACTTGCTGTCCCGCAGCCTCCTCCTGCTCCTGCAGCAGCACCTGGAGAGCTGCCGCAATGACATCCTCAGTGCCCGGCCCGATGAGTGGCTGGGCCGCTGCATCATTGACTACACAGGTGTCAACTGTGCCGAGGAACATGAGGTAGGTTCTGCAGCAGAGATGGCTGGATCCTGGCCCAGTGTTTTCCCTCCTCCCTCTGGGCTCCCAGGTCCTGGGAGGACTAGCTGTTGCACCCTGACATCCTTTGAGATTGCTGTGCTGGCATCTGGTGGTGTGGGAGTACAGGTTGGGGCTGGCTGTGACCTATCTCTCCTGGCTGGCACAGGGTCTGCATTACCACTATTTTGAGCTGGGGAAGAACGCAGACCCTGAACGGGAGACCGACCTCCGTTTCCAGAGCGCCTTCACTGTCCACCCTGTGCTGGATCCCCTCCAGATGTACCGGCTGCACAAGTACTTTGCACAGGTGGAGCTTGAGAGAACCTATCAGGAGATCCAGCAGCTCCAGGTGAGACCTGGCTTGGCTGGGAGGGCCTTGGTTCCATTTGTCATCCCCGTGGGCTTTCTGGTTTCTCTGTGGGTTTCTCACATGTTCCTGCTGTTGGACAGGATCAGCTGAGCTCATGTGGCTACAGAGGCAGTGGTGCTGTCTGGAAAGCAGCTTTGCACCTAGATGGGTCCTGGACATGCAGTGGTGGTTCAGGGTGGTGAAGCTGGAAGGGTGCAGAGATCTCTCACAAAGGCTGGATGGGGTGGGGGAGAAAACCTGAGGTGCTAGACAGGAGTCAGGTTGAGGACAGAGTTGTTGTGGCACTGCTCTTAGAGCCAGCTCTGGCTGATCTCTGAGTATCAGGAGTCAGCTTGAGTGCTGCCAGAGCTGGAAGACCTACTTGTGTCTGCCTTGGCTCTCACTCCTCCATCTCTTGTCTTGCAGATGGAGATCCAGAACGCCAGCAGCCTGTCTGCTGACGGGGACCACGTCGCCACATGGCCCGTTGGCATCCCGCCCCCATTCCAGCCCAAAACCCGCTTTGAGGTGCTGCGCTGGGACTACTTCACAGAGGAGCAGGTCTATGCCTGTGTGGATGGCTCCCCCAAGTGTGAGCTGCACGGTGCGGATCTGGCGGACGTGGCCGATGTGGTGGCCACAGCCATGGAGGAGCTGAACCGCAAGTACCAGCCAGTGCTCCACGTCCACAAGCAGCAGCTGGTGAACGGGTACCGGCGCTTCGACCCCACGCGTGGCATGGAGTACACGCTGGACCTTCAGGTGGAGGTGGTCACCCAGAAGGGGCACAGCCACTCTGTCACTAAGCGAGTGCACCTGGTGCGGCCCCTCAGCGAGGTGGAGATCATCCCCATGCCCTACGTGACAGAGGCCAGTCGTATCAATGTCATCTTGCCGCTGACGGCCCACGACCGGGACTACGCTGCCCGCTTTTTGGAGGCTTATGCGGCAGCCGCTTTTGAGAGCAGTGAGAACGCGGTGCTCACGTTCCTCTTCATATATGACCCTTTTGAGGCCCAGCAGGTCACCCAGAATGACATCTTTGCCTCTGTGAAGTCCCAGATCACCGAGTATGAGCGCAAGTATGCGGACGTAAAGATCCCCTGGATCAGCGTTAAGACAGATGCACCCTCCCAAATCAAGGTCATGGACATTATCTCCAAGAAGCATCCCGTAGACACACTTTTCTTTGTGGCTGGTGTGGGGACAGAAGTCACTGTTGACTTCCTGAACCGCTGCCGGATGAACACCATAAACAACTGGCAGGTTTTCTTCCCCATCCACTTCCAGGGCTACAACCCAGCCATTGCTTACCACAACCAGGTGCCACCCACCACGCTGGACCTGCTGCGGGACATGGGGCGCTTTGACCGTGACGTCTTCCATGAAGCCTGCTTCTACAACGCCGACTACATGGCAGCACGCACCCGCATGGCAGGGGACGTGCAGGAGAATGAGGACATCCTGGAGACCCTGGACATCTACGACATGTTCATCAAGTACTCCAACCTCCATGTGTTCCGGGCAGTGGAGCCTGCCCTGCTGCAGCGCTACCGGCACCAGGCCTGCAACCCCCGGCTCAGCGAGGACATCTACCACCGCTGTGTGCAGAGCAGCCTGGAGGGCGTAGGCTCTCGCTCCCAGCTGGCCATGGTCCTTTTCGAGCAGGAGCAGGGGAACAGCACCTGAACCCTGGATCTTGGAGGGGCTGCTCCTGCCATGCCATGCCTGCCTGCCCACTCCACTTCTTCTGCTGCCCAAATCTGTCTTCCTTCTCCAGCGGCTGTAGGGATTGCTGGTGTCCGAGCTCGTGACTTGCCCCACTGGGGCTGCCCAGGCCGGGGTCTGCCAGCCCAGGGTGCCTGGGTCTTTCTCAAGCGGCCACGGCTGTGCAGACCCCGGGGCAAGATGGGGTCAGAGTCACTGAGCTGCAAGCTGGGATGCCTGGGTCCTCATCCAGAGCTGCTGGCCCCATCCCTCCGTCGTGGCCCTGCTGCTGAGCACTGGGGAGATGGGCTGCCCTGTCTCTTGCTGTCCCCCCTCAGCTGGGGGCATGTAGAGCCCAAAGTCCCCCTGCTGCAGGGCTGTGACTGCCACAGGGCCTGGAGTGTTCCCTCATAGTTCCCCCACTGTCATGGGACAGGACTTTGCCCCTTGCTCCTTTGGAGCATTGGCCTGGTTGTACGGGGAGGGACATGTCCCTGTTCCTGTCACAAGCTTGGAGAGTGGAGTGGGGTACATCCCATCCCAAAACAGCAGTAAGGATGTTGATTTTGGGGTTTTGCCACTTGGCAATGAGCTGGAGTGCTCCAGGCTGGTTGGGGTGTGAGGAACTTGGCCCGTGGTGTAGGCCAAGTTCACCCACACGTTGGGTGTAGGGGGTGCTGGAGGGGATCCTGCTGATTTCACGTACCGTGAGCTGCTCCCCATGGGAACCATGACCCAGGCCGCTTCGGCCTTCGCAGTATTGACAGGACGTTGGAGGTCACAGCCCTCAGACGAGAGCCTCCTGACAGAGGTGGGATCCATCCCCGCTGTGGGGCTGCCCTCAGGGTCGAGGGACGTTGTGCCCGACACTGATGCACATGGCAGAGGGTTTGGCTGTGCATCTCCTAAGGAGAAAGTGACTGAGGAGCCGCTCTCTGCTCCTGGTTTGTATTTAATAGGGGGGAAAGGAGGGGCGATGGGGTGCATTTACACTAATAAAATGGAGAGATGTACCGGTGGGTCTGGCTGGTTCTTTCATTGAAGCACCTGTGGGTGTTCCCCTGGGAGTCAGTGTGGTGGTAGGTGCTGGCTACTTGCATAAATTCTGTCTGCAGCTGGCTGGACAGATTCCTTACAGAGACGCTTCTTTCCCCAAGCACCTGCAACATCCTTTACCTGAGCAGGCTGGTCAGATGAGGTGAACTCTGCCCTCCAGGATCTGGGATGAGCTCTGAAGGAAACTCCCAGGCCAGAAAATGGATCTGAGCACTGTCTTGGATCACTAGTGCTGGATCTGCCCTCTCTGCATTGCTTTCACCCTTTTTGGGGCTGTTTTACATCTCAGGGCTTCTCAGCACTTGTGTTTTCCGGTTCTGAGTTGGACAGAGCACTGTGGTCCTGTCCTGGACTGTTTCATCACCTACAGCTCCTATTTGCCTTAGGTGTGGGGACTGTCCCTTGCCCATGCTGCCTGCTCCAGGCATGATGTTCATGACTCCATGTGCTCTTCCCACCAGCCCTTTACTCATCATGCTTTACTGCTTCATGAAACACATGTATCAAAGAGACACTCCCAAGAAAATTAACTGAACCTACTCACTATTACTTACCAAGGCTGCTAGTGCTCAGCAAAACTCATGGAGAGCCCCTGGGCTGTGTGGTATGTCTTTTCCAAGGATACCTCATTCATCTCTCCCTGCTCTAGTCTCTGTATCCACGGTGTAGGAGTGTATATGTTTAAATATAATTTTATTATATTTCAAAGAGTAACTGTTAGCTTGTACTAAGCATTTCTATTTTTGATCTTCCCTGAGCACATCCTTAATTCCCTTTAAGTGGAAATCTGGGACAGAGGGAGGGAGGCAGATGCAGGTGTGTTATGGATACTTTTATCCTCTGAAAAGCAGACCAAGTAGTAAGATGTGATTAGGCATTAGAAGAGTATCCAAATGGTAATAAAGTGGCTTCAAATCAAGTTGGCTGTGAAAAGAAACCCAGAACTGTCATTTAATTATCATGAGACTGTCTAGATAAAGTTGCTCTTGCCTCACTGCTGTTTGCCCAGACCGAGTTAGAGGTATTTGCATACTTAACGCTCTGTACTATCAATCCCAGCAGAGCCTCCCCGCTCTGACATATGTATGAGGAAATGACAGTGCTTGTGGCACTCCCAGCATGGTTACTGCTCCCTTTTCAATGGAGCTGGCAGGGTTTGAAGCTGTTCTAGTGTTTGCCAGGTTATTTGCAGCATCAAAACATGGCGAAACCCCGAAGAAGGACGTGCAAAGCTTTGGAAGAGGTTTGGTGACGCGAGCCAGGTGAGCGCTGGCTGTTGCTCACTGGGACATGGCAGAGACCTGTGACAATGGGGACGTGGGCACAGCTGCGCTCTGCCCCTCTCCTGCCCTCATAGGGCTGGCAGGTGCAGGCAGGGCGCCAGACCGGGACAGTGACACCTTTGAAAGGGGCGGGAGGAGCAGCCCTGGGTGCTGATGTGGGCGGCTGAGTAAACAGACATTCTGTGCTCCCTCTTCAGGTTTGACCGGTACTTTCGTACAATGTGTGGATTTTTGCACTTCTCCAGTTGCGGAGGCAGGGCAGTGAAAGGTCAACTTTACCAACGAGGCAGGAGAAAACTTGTCTCCTGCCTTGTAGACTTCTGCTTCCCTTGCGGAAATTTTCTAAGTGCTACTGGCTCACCACAGCAATCGAGAGGCAGAGCAACTTCCCCTTGGAAAGTTTTTCAGAAGAGAGAGTGAAGGGGTGGTTCAGAGCACTCTGAAGCACAAGAGGGAATGTCTGAATGCACTGGGCCTGGGTGGACACCTGCCTTCCCTCCTGCCTCCCGTCTCATTTCTGCACTGGGGCAAGGAAAGGGACTCAAACTGGGGGAAACATAAGCTACTGCTGTTCTCCCCCCTCCCTGGTTTGTTTTCCTGTGTCTGCAAACATGACAGTGAGCCTGTGAGCAGAGAAGGCAAAACCTGCTTCTCTATCCCTGCTTGGGTCACTTCAGGTTGTGCTAAACTCCACAGCAAAGCTACTTCAGCCCCAGCAATATTAATCAGTTTGATGGCTGACGTTTGGGAGGATATGGGAATTGTGGCCATGCCAGGAAAGGGCTGGAGGGCAAGGGGAAGTGCAGTGCCCTTTCTTCTCTGTGCTTTCACTGGGAAGGGGCCAGTGGTGCCTCGCTGCCTGTCCTGCAGGAGCAGCTCTACTGACCACAGGCCAGGACCCACCTCCAGCAAACATTTCCTCCTGTCTCTAAGTGAAGGCAGAAGAAGCTGCTCTGCTTGAGGAGGAGCAGACAGGGAGGTGCCAGGCTGTGCCTGCATCCAGTGCCTTGGATGCCCAACATACTGCTGAGCCCCTCTGGAGGGTGTGAGGGGCTTTGGTTATGACTTTTTTCTAGCCAAGCTCAGGGAAATCAGAGCATTTAAATGAAAAAGGAAACCTGTAGGTGCAGGCAGAGCTGCTGTCAGTGTGTGCCTGCCTTCAGGGGTTTCCTTCTACGGGGTGTCAGCATATCTGGCTATGCCCAGGGATGTCCCCTCTGGGGCTACACCACCCCAGCACTGGCAGGATGCAACACCCTGAAGCTCTGGCACTGGGGGAAGAGGCAGGCAGCTTGCTTGGACTTTGATTTTAATTGTCTCCTTGCTTTTTCCAGCCTGCTTGCCCACTGTCAGGGGCTGAGTGCTGGAAAGTGGGTGCCGTGTGTCCCTTGCCTGGCCCGACTGATTGGCACCACCAGTCCATTTTTCCAGCAAGGGGGTCATGGGCAAATGATCAAAGAGCAAAGCAGTGAGCCTGGCATTTGCACGTCATACAGACATGCTGAGAGTCACTCCTTTCTGCAGGTGTTGCCTGTCACCATCAACCTCTTCAGGCAGGAGATGCTTGGGGAGGAGGTGACAGCAGTGAGACCACATGTCCTATTGCATTTCGGGGCTTATTTCCAAACCCTCTGCTCCCAAGCTGGGTGGTTTTGTTTTATTTGAAATGCAGCTTTTCTATTGGAGCAGCTGTAACTACTGTTTGTGGCAGTGGAGGCATGTTGGAAAGTGCCCAAAGGAGATGCCTACCTCATAGACAGAAGAGATCCTCTCTGCCTGCTCCATCCTGGTGCCTACTCCCTGGGGGCTGACACCACAGGAGCTGCGTCTTCTGAGGTTGTCACCTCTATGGTGACAGAAGCTGTCGCCAGCACAGCCGGTCCTGCTGTGATCAGGTACTTGGCATCTGTCCAGAGGGCTGTGCTCATTAAAATTAAGGGCCTGTTTCACTGTAGTGGATCACCTTCTAATTATGCCCCAGCTATTTCATGTGGCTCATTACAGTTGTTTCAAGCAGCACTGTGCTGGGTGAGCCCCAGGTGGCAGCATCTCCATCTCTGGGGAGGACCAAGCCACTGGTGGCCCTTGAACAGGCACAGCATGGGAAGGGGCACCCAGGGGCCACAGCACTGGGGTTTGTGGTTGGCCCTGGGGTGCTAAACCTGGGTTGCCCCACTGGCCCTCCTCAGCCCAATGCCATCTGCACTGGGATATGAGGCATGTCACAGGCGGGGTGTGGTGCTGGGTTCACCTCATCTGCCTGTCCTGTTTGGAGAAGTGGGAGACACTACAGGAGCTGTCACTTCCAGATAGCTCCTGGAAGTTGTCAAATTAAATAGAGGTGCTGAGAACAACAGAGAAAAAGATACGCCAAATCTTCGCTACGTCATCACTACGGGGCTCCTGAGAATGGTCCTGAGGCCACTTCACTGGCATAGAAGCCAGGATGGGCCATGCATGAAGCTCAGCCTTTCCTTCCGCCATGCTTCACTCCTGTGCAGGGTGCTGAAGGAGCTGGAGGACACGCTGAGGAATGACCTTGTGGGCTCACCACACAATCCTGCTCTCCTTGCCCAGCTCCTGTGACATGTCTTCGCTGTAGAGCAGGAGGCATCATGAGCTCCCAGTTACCATCTTAGTGTGGGTGAAGTGATGGGGCATCCTGGAGGGGTAGATGGATCAGAATCTGGTGGCAGGGACAGTCTCATTCCAAAGGGACCCAATCCTCTTGGTGACAAAAAGATGTGGAGGGTGTAGCTATTTCCCTGCTTTTCCCTTTAGCATCCAACCTCAGTGCTCTTCTCACAGGGCGTGGTGTGAGCTGTGGGATGTGGCTGTGTGTCCCAGCTGCACCCAGTTAACTCAGGCATTTTCAGCCCTCACTGGTTTAGAGGGAAACCTGTGGTGCCAGGTGCTGGCAGCCTTCACCAAGAGGTCAGCTTCTGTTTCCTACCATGTCCTCTTTGTGCTGCAGGGTAGCTGAGGCAGTTGGAGAAAGGTCTGGAGAAGGCAAGAGCTGGAGGAGCACCTCTGCCAGGGAAAGCCCCAGCAGGGCCCTCCTTCTCCTCCACCCACCCTCTGCCTCCCCTGTTTCAGTTTCACCCTGCACCCCTTGCACATGAGCGCAGGGCTGTAAAGTGTTCCCTGGGTCCCACCACCACCTCTCCTCTAGAGTGGTGTCTCACCCATCTCTGCCCCATCAGCCCTCACAGGCATCTCTGGACCTACTTGTGCCTCTTTATTAGGGAGCATTTGTACATTTATAAAACAGTGACGCACATCTCTCATGTTCACCAGCACGAGGGTGGTTCGTGCTGGCCCTCCCGCCATGGTGCCCATGCCCACCCCACTCAGGGCCCACTGCTCCGGCTGGCAGGAAG
The DNA here is from genome assembly GCA_013397775.1 of Eulacestoma nigropectus. NCBI lineage: Eukaryota > Metazoa > Chordata > Aves > Passeriformes > Eulacestoma > Eulacestoma nigropectus. The sequence goes on from VZTE01001195.1 coordinate 3,013,528, forward strand.
GGGACACATCCCGCGCCCCCCACTTGCTGCAGAAGACCTTGGTGTAAGGCTGGCTGGCACGGCCGTGGAACGTTCCTGGGCTAACATGTGGCACCCCCACGGGGACCCTCCTGCTTGCAGGTTGGCGTATGGGAACCCCTTGGGGAGCCAGCGCGGGGTGCTCTGGAGGGCTTCCCGGGGAGCACCAGTGTGGCTGCCCTGCCAGGAGGTTTGCTGTGTATCCCCCCACGCAGGGGGACATGGAACACCACGCAGCTGGGTGCTTGCACCCGCAGGGAACATGCCTACATGTGGGTGCATACTTTGGGGGAGCTGTTGGACCATGCATACCCAGAGCCAGGGCTGCTGGTGCCCTGGTCCCTACCCTGCGCCTCCCATGTGTGGGGCCTTGAGGGCTGCAAGGATGATGGCTCCTCCTGCATCTATGGCTTTGGGCACGGCACAGCATGGCCACGTTCCATCTGTGGGCACCAGGGATGGGGACCAAACCAGCAGAGCCAGAGGCTGCCTGGCTCAACCCCAGCCTTCCCCAGAGGTCCCAAATTCCTGCCCTGGGGTCCCCCTCTGCCAAGTGTGTGTGTTGAGGGGAGCTTTGCCAGCTCGCCCCCCCTCCTGAGATATTTTGGGGCACTTTGCCCTGCGCTGGTGTCTGCTGCTACAGTGGAGGGGGTGGAGGCAATGTACAACAGGACAGGGGGAGTGCTGCGGGTCCTGCCGTTCGTCCTGCCATGGGTCCCGCCATCTCAGGGCAGGCAGGAGGACTCTGGGTGCCAGTTCTGGCTGCGGCTCCGGCCAGCGGGTTGGACTGTGGCTGTCTGGGTGGTGCTGGGCACGGAGCACCCTCCTAACCCTGTACAGTCTGGGGGAGGCACAGCGGGTGCTCAGCACCCAGGGCTGGGAGCATGGCAAGGGGTACGTGCACGGTGCAAAAGAGCAGCGACAGGCAAGGGAGTGAAGGCAGGACCCGCCACGCTGCCTGGGCTGTGCCGGGCAGCTACACCAAGGGATGAGCCACTTTGGGCAATACCTGGGCAAGGAGAGGATGGGTCCACAATGGACTGGGGCAGGAGACAGGGGAGGCAGTAGGTTTGCAGTGCTGAAATGACTGGGGATTATTGGGGGCCAACACTGGAGTGGCAGGGGGGTCACAGTGCAGGGGTCTGGCTGGGAACAGTGATGGAGGGGCTGCAGCCCTGAGAGGCTGCATGAGGTTGGGCAAGGGTGGGCAGATGTTTGGGGGGTGTCACAGTGGTGGTGGTGCTAGGGGTCAGGGTGGTGCCATGCAGGTGTGGCTGCAGTTGGGGTGTCCCTGGGCTGGCCACGGAGGCCATGCTACTCAGAGGGGTGCCCTGCAACGCTGCCCTGTCCTGCAGCAGGAAGGGGGGGAGGTGGTTCCCAGGCAGAGGGAAGCTGTTCCAGGCATGTCTCTCTCCTGGGGAAAGCCATGCAGGGCAGAGACCACCACCCAGGAGGGGTCAGCAGGGGAGGGCTTGGAGGGGCTCACAGGAACCTCAGCTTACCCCCTTCATACTCTGCAGCACCGGGGCCTCTCTGGCCCACACCTGCTGCTCCCCCCAAACCCCCCAGCATGCCCATCCCCCTCCATGCTGTGTGCTTGAAACTGGGCTGAGCCCACGTGCTAGGGGCAAGCAGAGGGGGCAGGCAAAAGGGCCGGGGGGCTGCTCCGGTGCTGGTGCTGAGGCAGCTCCAGTTGCATCACTGGGGGCGAACGGTGTGGCTGGTCCTGGCAGTGGGGTGGGGGAGGCAGGGGCCTGTGCCCACCGCACCCAGTGCTGCAGTCCCCCTCCATGCGAACGCTGGGGAGGGGGGTGGCAGGGGGCTGCCCCTCAGTCCCAATCTTGCCTAGCAGGCGAAGTCCTCGAAGACTCCCTGGTGAGGGTAGTGGTGGCGGTGGTGGTGGTTGGGCAGGATGCCCGCATTGTAGGCGCCCTCCACGTGCCGGCCCAGTGTCTCACAGGGGCTCTGTGGGGATGGCAGTCAGTAGGGTGGGTACAGACTCCATGCACCCTGCCACCTCCCGAGTCCTCCCACCCAGCACAGCCTGTCCACAGGAGCTCCCCCGGGACCACCCAGCTCCCTGCCTCCCTAGGACTGCCCTGACTCTGCAGCCTGAAGGCACCAAATAAAGAGCCACATCTCATCCCTCAATCTTGGGACGATGTCCCTTCCCCTTGGGGTGGGGGCAGACACATGCCCAGGCCCTGTCCTCGCAGCCTCCAGGCAGCCCAGCCCTGCAGGGGTACCTGGTCCTTCATTTCCTCCAGTCCCAGTGTGGCGATGCTGCCCGAGGGCTTCTTCAGAGGTGGCTTGGAGCGTCGCAGGACCCGGCTCACCTTATCTCGGATCACCTGGGTGCAGATGGGGGGGTCAGACCCAGACCTGCACACAGGTAGCACCCTGTATGTGGACACCCCGGTCTACATGGAACTGCTGCCCCCTCCCCTGCTCACCCAGGGACAGTGGGACAGTAGCTCTGCCCACCACCCTCCCTGTCCTCAGGTCACTGAGGAATGCTGGGGGACCCGTTCTTCTCTCATTGCCTTCCTCTGGGTGTTCCCCAATTTGGGGACTATAATAGCCCTCTGGGGTGGCCACACATTTTATGCCCTCCCCGGGAAGTCTGTCTCTGCACCCACTGCCGAAACATATCCCTGAAGGCTAAGCACACCTCATAGATGTAGTCCAGGATCTCCAAGATGGTGAGGATGCTGGCACCGATGAACAGGCCCATCTGCCCTCCGATGTCCCCTGGGGAGGAGAAAGGGAAGATGGTCACCACGAGATGCTGTGCAGCCCACTGGAAGCCTGGGGTGGGCCAGCAGGGCAGCGGGCAGTGCCAGGACTGCCAGACGATGGGGGACAGAGCAGTCACAGGGGCAGGGGCAGCAGGACGGAGGGAGTGGGAGACATGCGGGATAGGGGACAGTCAGCAGCATTCCACCCTTCGGCCAGCCTGTGGCTGGCTGCTGCTCTGTGTGATCCCTCCCCCACCAGACCCACATCTTCCCAGGGCTGGAACCCAGAGCTCCGCGCTTTAGGGCCCCACAGGAAGGAGAGGGGAGTCACCAAGAAGCCCAGCAAGGTCATAGGCTTTCTTCTGCTCAATGGCTTCATAGTTGAGCGCCTCAAAGAAGATGTCCAGCACCAGGAAGTTCTCCCTGTGGGGACACCACTGTGCTCAGCAAAGACGGCTGGTAACCAACCCTCCTGCACTACTGCCCACAAACCTTCCTTGTCCCCCAGCCCTCCAGCTCCCAGGTGCTCCCAGGGCCCTCGTGAATTATTCAGGCTGGTGCAGTGGGGACATGGATGGGGCATGTCCCAGGCCAGGAGAGACAGTAGGGTGGGCAGGTGCTGGCAAGAGGGCTGGGAAGACATGGAGAAGTTGGGGAGAAGATCTAGAGGCAACACCCCTGGGCGGAGGATGCTGCAGGGACCGAGTATGCCAGGACCCTCTCTGCATGCTGCCAGGAGTGGAGTGGAAGTTCCCCAGGTCCCCAGCCCCCTGCCCAGCCCCTGGAATACCCCAATGCTGGCAACTCACCGAATATAGGTCTCATTCTTGTTGTACTTGCGGGCGAGGTAGCGCGCGGAGCCCTTGTTGGGGATGCGGACCATGGAGATCTCCTTGCCATAGCGTGTCAGGTTGCATGGAGTGGGGCAGCTGCAGCGCTCCTGGCTGTCCTCCACTGCTGCGTCTGGGGGCAGACATCCATTGGCACAGCCACAGTGTCCAGCCCCCTCCCTGGGGCACTCAGCCAGTCCCTAGATGCCCACCCACTGCTGCACCTACCCAGCGTGTGGTCAGCACACTCAATGTACACATTAGGGGAGCAGATGGACTCATTGCCTGTGGAGAAACAGCTGGTTGGGAGGGTGGGAGTCTGGCCAGATTCGGCCCCCCACTCTCGACTCACTCCCTCAGAGGAAGTGGGGCAGGCTGCAGAGGGAATGAGGATGAGTGACCCTTGGGTGCAGGTTGGCTGGGGCAGATGTGGCCCAGGTACAAGGCAGACAGGGAAGGGGCTGACCTGTGGAGTAAGGAGGGTAGGACAGAGGCTGACCCAGCATGTGCAGAGGATGGGGTGGTCCCTGGGTGGAGAGGGATGGGGCCAGGGGAATCCTTGGGTGCAGAGTGTTGGGGCAGAGGTGATCTTTGGGTGCAGACTGCAGGGAGTTGGGGCAACCTCAGCAGGCCTGTTGGGGCAGTGGGGTGCCCCTCACACCATCACGCACACTCCTCACCTGGCATATGGACCATGCGGCAGTGGCAGCTCTGCACCACGGCCTCCTTCTCACACTGGAGGCGGCAGGCAGCGATGCTGTAGGTGTCATAGCCGGGCAGCATCTGCTCCCCCTGCACGCTGGCCCGGCAGTTCCCCCACGGCTGCGGCAGGTAGGTGAGCTGTCGGGATGAGAAGGGCATCGCTGCAGGGCTGTGCTGGGCTGGGTGCCCACAGGCACCTCCCTGGGGACTGTGGGGCATCCTGCCTTACCCGCTGCTCCTGGCAGGACACAAAGGTCTGGAAGCCAGGCGAGACACCAAAGCCCAGCTGATGGATATAGGGTGGCTCGTCCTGGCTGTGGATCTGGACCCGGATGCCAGCTTCAAATGATGTCTCATCTGTGGGACAAGGACAGAGGTGCTGCATGCCTGCACTGACCCAGCACCTGCACCCCTCTGGTGCCCTGCTTGACCCGTAGTCCCCTCACAGGGTGCTCTGCTTGCCCAGCAACCCTCCCTCCTAGCACCCCTCACCCGTGCCCTGCCTGAGCCATAGCCCCACTTACTGGTCTCTCTCCAGATGGGCAGGTACTCTTCCTGCTGGATGTCCAGCATGATCTCCAGCCCATTGCCCATGCCACCTTGACGGGTCACACGGGGATTCCTCCGGTCCCCATTGAAGGTGTAGCACTTACCATAGCGTGTGTAGACCTGGGGATGGAGAGAGGAGGGGTAAGGGAGCAGGCAGGGGTCTGGTCGAGTATTCTACAAGCAGGATGAGGTCCAGAAACTCCTTTCCAGTTCCATGGAGGTGATGGAAGGGAGGTACAGTCTTGCATGACCCTTGGAAAGGCTCATCTCAGCCTCACTCCCCACTCTGCCACCCCTCCACCCTTGCTGGGGTGAAGCATCATTCCCAGTTCCCATGGGGCAGCCCAGCTGTCCTGCTCCTTCTAGGAAGGAACTCACAGGAGTGAAGTGCTGAGGGCCACAGCGCTCTCCCTGAAAGCGACACTCCACCAGCATGTCCTCGATCTGGTGGCCCAGGCGGTGAAAGAAGCTCTGCATGGTGCGCTCGGAGCGGCGGGGCGGCAAGAAGCGCGAGTAGTTGGCCAGACGCGTCAGCCAGGCGCGCCGGTCCTCCCCCAGCACGGCCAGCATCTCGGGCACCAGCGAGTGGTTCTCCCGGGCCAGCCCCAGCCACTCTCCCACCGAGTAGAGGTCGGGCTTGGTGAGGTGCAGGAAGCGTGCCCGGTTGGGGTTGCAGAGGGTGACAGCCGGGAAGCGGAGCTGGGGTGCCCAGGCGAGGCGTGCGCGGGTGTGCACAGGGCGCGAGAGCAGGTGGCGCAGGCGGTCGGCGGCGCCGGTGGCCAGCAGCCCGGCGGAGGCCAGGAAGGCCAGGCTCCAGAGCAGGCGGCGCAGGCGGGACTGCGGCCGGGTGCACATGTAGTGCAGCCCGGGGATCCGGGTGGCTCGCAGGATGCCAACAACGAGCTGGGGCGCGCTGCTGTTCTGGGGTGGTGTCAGAACTTCCCCGTCCTGACAGCAGGCAAAGGGCAGCGGCATGGCTGCATGCGGGGTGGCTCCTCTGGAAAGTGGGCTGCAGGCTGTCCCTGTGGCTGCCCAGGGTCCCTGGTCCCCTCCAGGAATCTCTCCCTCCTGTGAGCCTTTTGCTCTGCACCTTCCTGGAGACGAACAAGGCAGGCGCCTTCCTGAGCTGCTTTGGTGATGGGTGAGGGGAGGGAGTGGAGGGGGTTGCTACAAACACGCCTTTCCCCAACCTCCATTCGGGAATGGAAAATTCCTCCTCGATCTGGGCTGGGACAGGGGCTGTGTTGTCTTACCCCAGGTAAATTGAACTGGCAGCCCCCAGGGTCCTGGCATGGTGGGCATCTGTGTCTGGATAGTGATGATTTGTCTCAGGCACACTGTGTGAACCCTGTGCCTAGGAATGTTGCGCCTCAGCTCTTCCTCCTTGTCCCTTGCCATGCATTTCACTGCAGCCACCATGAAACCCTGCCTAGATGTCCAGGGTCCCCAGCTGTGTCTGCTCTGCAGCTGAGGACCCTGCCCCACAGAGGCAGGACAGTGACAGCCCTGGGGGGCCATCACCCACTGCCAGTGCTGCTTGGGACCGTGTCTACCTTGTACCTTGGTATCCACGTCCCTGGAGCTGGGGACCTCAGTGCATCTGGGCCAAGTAGGGCGGGAGAAGCAAGACCGTGGGTCAGGAAGAGTGGAACCGTGGGGTGGGAGGCTGCATGTGAACCCACCTGCGCCTGGCGGGCGCTTTGAAGTGACGGTGAGGCTGTGATCAGAGCGCAGCAGTGGCGGGGGGGTGTCTGTACCCGGCTGTCAGCGTGGCTGGCAGCGCCCTGACAGCCTGTCAGGTGCCTTCAAAGCTCTGCACTGCACTCTCCCCAGCCTCTCATCTCCTGCTGCTGCTTCCAGGCACTTCAGCCCTCACCCAGCATGGGCTGGCATGGGGAGAGGGGTGTCCCTCAGCCTCCACAGCCCCAGCACAAGTCAGGGCTGCTAGGCCCCATGAAGAGCAGCATCCTTGAGCTCCATTGCATCAGGGCAGGAAAAGGCCAGTGCTGGCAGGAGGGATCGGAACAAACCGAGCTTCTGATCACCTCAGCAGTGACTCCCCAGCACCATCCCTGCCGCAGGCCT
>VZTE01001195.1:3020463-3034424 GCA_013397775.1 Eulacestoma nigropectus
CCTTAATGCCTGAGCGACACGTAACTACAGCCACGACGAGGACACGGGCGGGATCCCAGCTGGCAGTTTGGTTACAGGTACAGAAGGGCGTCAGGCAGGTCAGCAAGAGCACGGGCACCGAGGGCGGCGAGCGGAGGCAGCGGGCAGCACGCAGGGCGGCAGGACCGTGCAGCCCGTCCCTCGCAGGCCCTGCCCCGCGGCGCCGGGTGCTGGGCGGGCGCTGTCCGGCAGGGGGCAGCAAGGCCCCGCGCTCGGCCGCCCCGCGCCCGGGCCCGCCCGGCCTGGCCCGCAGCCCCAGGGCAGCCCCCGAGCCGGGCCGGGCCGGGCCGGGCCGGGCCGCCGCTGAGCTCTCTGGCTCCTGCCGTAGCCCCGCCGCCGAGCCCAGCGCCGGCACCATCCCCATCCCCGCCGCGGGCTCCCTGCTACCTGCATCCTCGGGACGCTGTGGGTCACCCCACCATACCCGCCCTGAGCTGTCCCCTCATGCCGCTGTATCCCCGCAGCAGCGCCCGGACACGGCTCAACCCCTCTCTGTGGGGCGGCTGGAGCCGGCTCGGCTCCTTTCTGAGATGTATCGCGGCTGTGAGCGCTGGCGGCTGCCAGCCTGATACCATCAGCCCTGGCACACCAGGGCAGCTTCTATATTAGTTTTCTTTAAATGGAGGATAAGCTCCCCAGGCTGGAGAAAATGTCATTTCTGTGAACGCTTCCATCTCGTGTCAGTTCAGACATCTCCGGGCGGCATGGCAATCACCCTGGAGCGGGATGAGGGATGGGGATGGGATGCAGAGGCTGGGGCACGTGGGGACAGAGTTTGGGGACAGGGACCAGTGTTGGGCAGGATTGGGGGAGGTCCAGCTGTGGTGGTGGCCGTGTTCCAGCCAGGTGGGCACGGCTGTGGGGGAGCATGGGGAGAGCAGGGGTGCCCCTGGCATCCAGCTGAGTTACTCACTTGTCGGCTACTGGGGTGCCGAGGCCAGCTGTGAAATCACACTGGAGAGAGCACAGCACAGTCCTGAAGGGCTTTGCCTTTCCAGCATGACAAATCCAATTAGATAACAGGGAGTGCACGAGGAGAAGGAGGAGGAAGAAGAGCAGAGGAGAGCCTGCCTGCACAAGGAACATGATTTTCTCCCCGCAGCTGACCCAGAAAAACACCTTGCAGGACTGTAGCACACATGTCCAGCCAAGGATAGCAACTGGGGCATGGTCCCTTGGGCACCATGCTGGGCACCCATGAGTGTTGCAGCCTTCGGGCCAGAGAGGTAGCATTCCGGTGTCACGGGCCGGTCTCCTTGCTCAGACGGTGCATGCCGGCATCCCCACGCCATGCTCGCATGCAGGGGAGACCCCATTAGGGAGGTAATTTCTTGACATGCTTCCTCATTTTCCTCTCTCTCCCATGGAGACACGCTGACCTTGACAGAAATAGCTGCCTGCGCCTCGGCAGGCAGATCCCAGTCAGATACTGCTGGGGACCCTGACATCCTCTTCCCCATCCCACACAGTTCTGGGGCCCCCCCAGGTGCCCTCCATGCCCCTGAGACTTGTTTCCCAGCCCCCCTGCTGTGGGGAGCCTTATGGGAGCAAGGTGCTGACCCCCACTGTCCTCACCCTGGCTCACAGCAGCCCACCCGTGAGCACTGGGGGCATGAGGACCAACACCATGCATTCCCAGTGCCCCGTCCCCAGTGCTGCCAGCCCATTGTACCAGCCTCGGGCTGATCCCAGCTCACGCAGGTATTTCTGCGGCTTACACGGCTCCCCACGGTATTTAGCCTCTGGAAGACGACGTTAAACATTGCAAGCAGTGACAAATCCTGATTGCTCTGAGGAGACAAGAGGCCGCACTAAGCTTCCAGCCAAACGTTTTCATGCGAGGGGAACGAGCTGCGACATGTGTGGTGCCGGCGGGTCCTGCTCCTGCATGCCTGGGGCACCCAGCCCTGCTCCCACATCCCACTGGGACAGCCAGCTCTGTTTCCACGTAGCTGCTGGGACATCCAGCCCTGCTCCCACATCCCCACTGGGACATGCAGCTGATGGGCAGGCCCTGGCCACAGGCACACCATACAGGAGCAATCACCCCAGAAGCACCCCTGAGAACAGTCATCATTGGGGCATAATGGGGATAGAGACAGGGATGGGAAGACACCAGAGTGCTGCCCACCCCAGACTTGGTGGAGTGCCAGTCAAGGGGTAACCTTGAGGGTCATCTCCAGGTACCCGAGCCCAGAGAGCAAATTAGCATGGGCAAGGCTGTGGCATAACAGAAAGCAGCCTCCGAAACTGGAAATGCTGCTTCCTGAGTGAGTGCAGGCAGCTGGAGGCACAGGGATGTTCCTGGACAGGAGACATGGCACAGGAGCTGGGGCCAGACTGGGATGACACTGGTAGAGCTGGGGCAACGGCACACCCACGCACCCTGCCTCCTGCTCTGCTCCTGCCCCGCACTGTGGCCATCCCAGCCCCAGATCCCAGCTCTACTGGAGCCCCTCACCATGCCAGAGGTTCCCCCCCGAGGCAGCCCCCCTATCCCCAACAGCCTGCTCCCCCCGCACAGCACAGCCAGGCCCCGCCTGGGTGCCCCGGGAGGGAAGCCGCAGCGCTGACGCCAGCATTACAACTGCCCGGGATATGAGATCCGCTTGGATTCAGCAATTTCAACTCATTTCAAGCCCGATTCTGCAGCAATTTTCTGAGCCAGTGGGATGTTTTTGCCACTGCAAACGTCCCTTCTCACGCATGGTTGCACCATTTCCTTTCCCAGCTCCCAGGAGGATTTGGGGAACGGTGCCAGTTTGGCTCGACCCCAGCTCTGGCAGTAGCACAACCATCTCCCACACTAGCAGCCCCTCTGTGTAGCCCCCTGCCCCTCACGGAGCTGCTGGGATGGCTCCTATGTGACACAGCCCTGTGTATGGGGCCCCTCCATGGGGCACCAGGCTCTCCATCCTCAGCCCAAACAGAGCAGGACACCTTTGGCACAGCACACACAAGTGATGGTTTCAGCTTCTTGTTTCCCCCATCCTGTGAAGGGCTAAGCTCTGGAATATCTCCTGCAGCTCCCTGACCTGCCTTCAAAGGAAGAGAGAAAACAGTGTGGGACAAGGGGGCCAGAGGCTGCTGCAGGCAGATCCCAGAAAGGCCAGGACCCCTCCTGCCACTGCAGCTGTGCCTCTCTCTGTGCTACAGGACAGCCCTTGCCAGCTGAGTCCCCTTGGCTAGGCCTGAGCCAGCAGTGGAGATGTGGGCGTGTGGGGCTGGCAGAGCCCCTTTCATGCCAAGCAGGCTCGCTGCTGGAATACCAATTGCTCAGCTGTGCTGCAGGCTGTGCTGCTGGCCAGGCAGAGCAGTGGGAGACACTTGAGCCCCAGCACTGGGCAGGGCATGCAGGTCACAACCAGGCTGCTGCATCAGGGACAGCATACAACCCATGTCCCCAGGAATGGGCAGGATCTAGACCAGGGCTTCCTGCTCCTGGTGGGTCAGGAGCATAGGGATGCAATGCAAGGCAGAGGGATGCACCCTGCACATGGGCAAGGACACCTTCCCAGCATATCTGCCCCAGTGCTGCCAGTGACTATTAAAGCAGGGGGACACTGGCACCATCCAGCTTTCAGGATCAGCGTCTGTGACAGCATGCCCAAACTCGTGTGCCAGAGAAGGACCTCTCCCTGCAAACCATTACTCAAGGAGTCCTGCACTTGCCAAGCCAGAAGCTGGAGAGAGCTGTGCTGCCCATGCCACATGGAGCCAGGGTGGCTGGGACACAGAGGGGAGTAGCTGGGGAACCCTGCTCCTCACCTCTCAACTTCACTGCACAGGCATGGCAGCAGACTGCACACACATGACAGGCTATGTAGAAGAGAAAATACCACCACATAGTTGTGCTTTCTACTCCTGCTGCTCCTAGGGGGAATTTGTCCCACAATCTCACTCATTTCCAACCTAAAATTTATTCATGGCCAGTTTTTACCATTTGTTCTCATGCCAGCATTGTCCCTTAGCTTAAATAGCTCTCTTCCCTCCCTTGTGTTTACTCCCTTGATGTATTTATAAACAGCAATCCTATCCCCTCGCAGCCTCCAGCCTGCCAGCCTTCATGTGCCAATCGCTTCTGGTTTCCTCTCCCCATTCAGGCTCTGCCTGCCTGCGCTGCCCGGCTGCCCGGCTGCCCGGCACAGCATCAGCTCCAGCTCCTCAGCCCTGGCTGCCCAGGGCTTGCACACTACTCTCGCCCTCATTCCACAGCAGCCGTGGGGCAGCATCCCAAACCAGTCGGGACCGCTGCCCCAGCCGGGGCTAACCTGCTCCCTGCAGATCTCCCGGCAGCTTTTGCTTTCATACGGTTTGTTTTCATTTTCAAGCGTCCACCAAAAGGGACACCTGGGCAGGTGAAGGAGCCAACACCAAAGGAATGGAAGAAGATGAAGTGCCAGTGGCAAAGGCATGCTGCAGTGCAGGGCAGGGATGCGAGGGGGACGGCGGGCAGCAGCAGTGATATGAGGGGGCAGGGGCTGGGGAAGTCCACTTCATCCTGCTGGCAGCCGGAAAATCCCTCTGAGCTGCTGAGCATGCTGCCTACCTACCCTGGTCTCTCCCTCAGTACATGAGTGGGATGCTGGAGCTGCAGAAGGTTTCTGCCCCATGTTTCTGCCTCCTGCTTCAGGAGGTGCTCAGAGTCCCCACGGGAAAGATTGCACCAAAGCTGCACCCCCAAACATGCCAGAACGAGCCTGTCGAGCTGCTAACACACTCCCTAGCTTGGGTTTGGACTGTGCTGAGCAGCAATCCTGCCGTCACTCTGTGCACCCTCCGGCTCTCTCCAGCCGGCTTCCCACCCTCAGACACCCCCGCGCCGGGCACGCCGCTCCCGGGCACACAGCACAGCACGCTACGGATAAGCACTGGGATGGGCTGCAGCTCAGCCTCGCTGCTGCAAACCCAACAAAACACTCACATACACAGAGAGCAATAATGATGGGTTTGGGTAGCGGGCTCCCCTTGGCAGTTGGAGGAGATCCAGCACCATGCGCGGTACTCTGCAGACACAGCTGGCCCGTGCCACTTGTCCTCAGGACCAGAGAAGGATCGCCAGCCCTGTGGTTTCACAGAGATGTAGCACTGAGCCCACACATCTTGCAGGCTGGAGGAAGCAGGGAACATCAAGGATACCCGAAAGTGGGGTATGCAATGTCCCCGGGGCTCCTTTGTGGAGCTCAGGCAGCCTCTGCTCTTTGATTGTTGTCACCACGCAGGAACCCCAGTAGATCAGTGCCTCTGCATGGTGCTGGTTGGGCGCTGGTGGCTTTTGGCTGCAGATCCTGGGCACCCCCGGCCCTGTCTTGCTCTCCTTCGCATGCGGGGCCCTGCAGGGAGGTGTCCCCGCATCCCCGCATCCCCGCATCCCCACTTGGCTCTGCAGGCAGCGCATCCCCCGGGGACCGCTTCTCTTTGGAAGCAGCCGTACAGGGAGCTCTGCCGCCCGTCCCCAAAGGGTTAACAAGCAATTTCCTTTGCTGACAGCTCGGAGACCGTTCTCTATCGACTGCGGGAGAATAAGAGGGGAGAAGCAGCGAGATAAAAAGGCAGCAGAGCTGGCACCGCCTGCTTAATCCCAGCGTTTAATCTGCTGGGGCAGCGCAGGCAGCCTTATCTCGCCGTCCTTCTGCTGCTCCATCTCATTACTGCTCCCACGGCTGCCGAGAGATGGGGGAGCTGAGCCGAGGAGCGGGGCCCGGGGCAGGGATGCCGCCTGCCGCCCCGCTCAGCAGCCCCCGCTCCTGGCACCACCGCACCCCTCGCTGCCCGGCCGGAGCGGGGGGGACACACGCGGGGATGGGCGCACAGGCTGCACCCACGAAGCATGCTGGCTCGCGCCAGGCGCTGTCACACGCCTTGGGGACACACTGCCAGTGTCACACGCTCAGTCACACGTTTCCCGATCATTGAGCTCCGGTGGTCCAGCGTGTGCAATGCCCAAGCCCCCATGGGCTTATGGAGGATGCAGGGTTCCATGGGACAGTGTGTGTAGAACATAATAGGACCAGGAGAGCAGGCAGGGCAATGCCACCTTGTCCCGCATGTGCCCGTCCTTCCATCCTCACCTATCCAGGTGTCCCGCTGCTGGGTGCCAGACCAGGCCCACTCTTCCCACCAGGCACACCATGGCCATTGTCGTTGGGACACATCGGCCTGGACCTGGCAGCTCCCTCAGCCTCAGGGCAGGGTTAGGCAGGAGGGGAGGGGGTCCCTCCAGCCGTGGCATTTATCTGTAAATCCACAGCACTGACACGGTGAAGATGAAGTCTCTGCTCTTGCCGGGTTGTCACGGGGGTTATCCTCCTGCCTATGGATGGGTTTACACTGATAAGATTTATTGTCACCCTGGCTGAGGTGCTGCTAGCACCTCACTGCCTGCTGCTCTTGCAAGGCTGTTCTGCCTGCGGGGGGGTGTTGTGAGGGCCATGAGCAGCACCTCAATGAGCAGTTGCCAGTAGAGTGGGTCCCCAGACAAAAGGACAGCCAGACATGACCCTCTGCTCTCCACTGCCAGGGCTGATGGGTTCCCCACCCACCTGTTGCAGGGTGCCTCATACACTCCCTGACCATTTCAGCAGGATGCGGGGGGATACTGGTCCCTGAGCCGGACCATGCTGAGCAGAGCACACATCTGTGCTGCCACAGATTTGCTGAAGGTGCTGGCATTGCAGCTCCTGTCGCAGTTCGGCGGCTTCGCGGCTCTCCTGCATAGTGTGGGGTGACTGGGCCTCGCGGGGCTGCTGGGGCAGCCATGTGTGGAGCCACCACAGGCAAGATGGCCTGGGCAGGGAGTGGGGGGCAGACTGCATCCTGCAGCCTGAACTCAGCACCATGCAGAAGCTCACAGGGTGGCTATGGGAACCAGGGCTTCGTGCACCCCATGCTCCAGGGTGACATGGGACGAGCAGGAATACCCTCAAAAGAGGAACTTGGCTCCCAGTCTGCTGTGCCATGATCCCTCACCTACTCCCTCCTGCCTGCCCCCACACCACGCTCCCCACCACTGATTTCCCTGGGGCCAGAAGGGATTGCCCTGAGCCACTTGTGCAGCCAGGCAGGGGCTGAACCAGGCTAAATCCTTGAGCAGCAGGAGGGGCAGCCACCTGCCAGCATCCTCCCCGTCTCTGAAGTCACCACATAAGCCCCACACAGCTTTCCCACCACCCTGCTCCATCCAAGCTCCCACCTCTTCCCCTTCTCCTCCCCTCCAGCCGCTGACCCCCGACACTGCGGTGGGCTTCGCTCTCTTCGACAACACGAATTTAACTCCAATGTGTCAGAACTGAAGGAAGCATCATGCAAACAAACAGCCTGAGCCCTGGATGTACCCTCCTCCCCAGGGCCAGCTCGGGGTACCTGGGGGCCAGGAGGCCGGTCAGGATGATGGTGTAACCCGACAGCACATAGGGAGCCCTAGTGAAGTGGGGTGATCACAGCTCAGTGGGAAAGGGCTCGTTAATAGCTGAGCCCTTTTAGCAGAGATTAGGGAGCTGTGCGGCTTTGATCTTTGATTGCCAATTTGCATCTTGAAGGCGCTGGGACCTCATCCAGCCTCAGTGCAACCCTTTGTGGTTATCTCGTGCCTAATGGATTTGTTCTTAATGCTGGAGCGTGCAGGCTAAAGGCTGATTAAACCCTCTCCGCGGCGCTAAATCAATGGAACAAACATGATAGGGGTTGGCTTTCCCCAGCCTGGGTGCTCCTGGGCGGAGGGGCTGATCGAGAGAGCCCCTGCGCTCTGGCACTGACAGGGGCTCCCTCCTTGGGGCTCCCTCCTTGGGGCTGCCAGGAATGGGAAGAGGTGCAGGCATTGGCAGGCAGTGACAACCTTGCAGCCCATATGCTTTTATCCCTATATCCCCATTCTCTGCTCGTCATGTAGGAGGTGATGGGCTGGGGGTCTCAGGACTCCCAAGGTGTCTGCCTCTCCTGGATGTTTGGGCCACAATTGCCCGTGTGCTGGTCCTTGGCACTGGCAGGAGCTCCTCAGTTTTCCTCTTCAGCTCCTCCCAGCTCCCAGGGCTTGCTGTGGGAGCAGGGACATGTCTCAGCAGGAATGGGATAGGGGAACCTGCTCCTGCAGCTGGGGACCTCGTTCTCCCCTCCTCATACCCCTTTGCCTCCCACACAAAGGGGAGCAGCACTGGCAGCTCCCATGTCCTCTCTTCAGACCATTTCCCCTTGCCCCTGCTTGGATCCAGTTCCCAGGACTGTATGCTGCTCCCAGCATTCCATACATCACATGCTGTGAGCAGGTGCATCTGTACACACTTTCCATAATGTCTGTGGTGTCCACTGCATGCCCAGCTTCAGGAAAATACAATTCCCATTGTGTCTGCGGGCAGCATGAGCAGAAGGGACAAAATGCACCCTGCCCACTCATGCCCCAGGAACAGCTGGTACTCCATCCTAACTGCTGCCTGGGCTGTGGGCCTGGGAACGGGAACTGAGCACCTGAGACAGGCAGGACTAAAGTTTTGGGGACTAGGAGCTGTGGGGAATAGGAGTGAGGATGGGGGTTGTGTGGCTGCAAGCTGGGAGGAGACTGTCAGAATATTTTGCTACCTTTGCTTTTTGCAGGGCTCATGGCATTGGCCTGGCTGCTGCCAAGTCAAAGCTACCTGCAGGTGACAGGAGCCCTGATCAGGAACCTTGCTCCAGAGCCCCGCTCCTGTGCCAGAGGATGAGACATGATCTGCAACACAGGTAAGCTCAGAACAGCATCCTGCTGAGAACCAGCCTGTGAGGAAAAGGTGCTGGAAGCAGCCCCATGGGCCCCAGAGGGTGCCCATGCCAGGCTCAATCCTGCTGAGCAGCTGCCTCAGAGGCAGCTGGGCTGCTGCACAGCATGGAGCTGGTGGGATCACACACCGAGATTCATCGGCAAACCTCACTATTGAAACATCTCCTCTTTGCCAATATTTGCCAAGCATGGGAGATAAAGTGGCTACAAGTCATCAGTGCTGGCATTTCAATCCACTAGGGCTGGAAGCAGAAGGGCAGCTGGGCAGTCAGGCAGCTCCCGGGGGTGGGGGGCCGTGCCAGCTCAGCCCCTCAAGGCCCCCTGCAGCAGTGCGAGGAGAGCCAAGATCCCTCCATGCTGCTGTGCAGCACCTCTGGAGCCTGGGATGGATGCTGCTGCCATGGGCACCACTGCCTCTGCCACCCTGCCCTGGGCATCAGCACAGCCCCCCCTCCTGCCAGACCCCCACCTCTGCACCATGACAGCCATCTCCACCAGGTCAGCATCTCCCTGGAACCCTCAGTGCAGCACCAACCCCCTGGCTCCAGCACTGACCCATCCACTCCATGTCATCCCAGTGACCCCAGTATGACTGCCCTGCCCTGCCTGCACCACGCATCCCTTTCTCCCCCTTGCTCCAGGCTGCCTGTGCAGTCTCTGCAGTGGTCCCTTAGAGGATGAGGCAGGACACAATGCTGAGATACAGCTCCTGGAGGAGAAGCCCCGAGCATTATCAGCACAGGCAGTTAATTAAGGTCATGTCAGACGATAAGGAAACAGGATGTCAGAGCAGCAGCAGCAGCACAGGGGGGTCAGAGCCTGAAAAACTCCCTCTGAAAAGCAGCTGCACTGAGATGTGATCAGCCAGGTGCTCGCGGACAGAGCAGCTGTCATGGCCACACACACAGGGCTCAATGTATGGCACTGTACATGCTGTACCATGTGCAGTACAGGATGGGATGGGAGGGGATGGGATGGGATGGGATGGGATGGGATGGGATGGGATGGGATGGGATGGGAAGTGGCTGGGCAGGAGGCCTGGCTGTGATACACCATTTCCTGGGTCAGGAGAGCCAGCTGAACAGTCCTGGTTATTCACTCCTGACCTCATGCAGAAGCAATGCACCTTGGTGTGACCACTGTCATGCCAACAGGTCAGAAATTACTGTGAACTCCTGCCCATAATTAGCACATGTAATTGCAGACACTGTCTGATTAGCAGGATCTCAGAGCTGAGTGTGCTAGACTGCTTGACAGCGCTTGCATTGCTCCTGCCTCAGACCATTCAGCTCCCTGGTCAGTGATGACTTCACCCCTGAGCCAGGCAGTGCCATGGGGCTGGGAGAGCCAGGCCGACTTGGTGTGGCACACCACAGTCACAGCAGAGCGGTGGGAGCAGGCTGTGGACAGGGGAACAGGCATAGGGGACACACTGCCGGTGCAAATCCATCTATCCTGCACAAGCTGTGGCATGACCCGGTGCCCTGCCTTGCTGGGCAAGAGCTGAGCTGATGGGACATAATTAATACTTGCATCAATCTCAGCTGGATTTGCATAGTGCCCTCAGTCCCATGGTGCTCAGGAAGGCGGGCTGCTCCAAGCCTTTCCCAGGGGCAGCAGCACCAGATGCTGGGCTGGCCCTGCCTTCTCTGCAGGAGTCACAGCCCCAGCATGGCCCCTGACTTGCCCCTACATGCACCTAAGCCCTTCTTGCCCCAATGCAGTGGGGAGACCTGCAGGTCCCTTCCCTGCCCTGCTCCAGCCACTGGAGCATTGAAGACAGATGGAGATGCTTCTCTCTGCTGTGGTCTCTCCCTCACTCCTTGGGCTGTGAAGAAATTGTGGAGATGGCAGCTTAGGAGTGAACGACACAGCAGGTTTTGGAGGACAAAGGGATAAGGCTGAACTGCAAACACTCCCAGGCAGCTGGGAGGCATGGCAGTGCCCACCTCTGCATGCCCAGATGGAGTATAAGGTCCATGAGAGAAAGGCAGCATTCACAGACAGTGCCTCTCTCCTGGAACACTCCGTTCCCTTCTGCCTCTGTCCTGCTCCCATGGCCTGGGTGAACTCCCCCATCCTATTACTGAAGGGGTCTGGGAGGAAGAAGAGCCAGGGCAGAAAAGAACCTGGGGTGGTGGCAGGAGCACCAGGAGGCAGGCAGAGACCACAGCCCTCACTTTGCTGCCCTGTGGGTGCAGGTGCAGGTGGTAGAGGGACGGGACAGTACAGGGATGTGTGTCGTTGACCCCAGAGATGACAGGCTGGTGACATATCCTCGTGCAGCCGAGCGCAGTGCCTCTCCACGGCTGCTGACACCACTGACAGCTGCTCCCAGCCCCATGACACCGCGGGGACCTCCACACTCCAGGCACAGCCGGACTACCGATGGATACAGGGAGAGACACGGGCACATCTCCAGCCCCCGGCCCTGCTCACACGCTCTCTGTAGCCACTGCCACCGATGTGTCTCAGCTGTGCCTGACCACAGCACCCACAGCATCTGCAGCACCTGCATCACCTGTGGTACCTGTGGCACCTGCTATCCAGCCCACCCCGGACACAGGGGACATGCCCGCTGATTGTGACTGTGACCAGAGTGGGGGGGCTGCCACCTGATTGCAGCTGCCCAGATGAGTGCATCCAGCTCAATCAGAGCTGCACAGCCCTCCTGCATGCCGGGCACTGGGAATTAAACTGCTAATGAGCTGCTGGCTGGAGGGCCGGCAGTTAGTGATTAATCAGAGGCTCTACTCTGACAGGGCTCCTGTCTCTGACAGTGCCTCCTCTCCTTTCCTGCCCTGCACATCCCAGAGCCTGCAGCCAGCAGTGACCAGTGTGTCCCCCAGCCCCTGCTCCCTGCCGGCCCAGCCATCGTGGGCAGGGGACAGCCTGGCTCAGCTCTCCAACACAGAGAGGTGTCCCCAACCCCCGTGCCACTGGGACACAGTGCCCACAGATCCTTCCAGCCTCTGGCTTTCCTGTCCCCCAGCTCCTTCTGCTATCGCCTTCCCCAAGCTACAATCAGGTGAGAACCTTTTGTTCTGCTGGAAGAAAACCTGTTGAGCCCAGCTGAGCTCAGCTGATGCTCATCACGTGCAGAGTGTGCTCAGGCTTCTGTCTGAGTGCCCAGAGATGGACCAAGTGATCTGGAGGGTGTCTGCAGAGGGGTTTCACGAGGGTGGCAGAGGAGGAGCAGCCATGCAGCCAGTGACATCTCCTGGGGACAGAGCAGGAACATGCAGGAGCCCTGAGTCCCAGTGCATCAGGGTGCAGGTCCAGTTCCCCCAACCCAAGCCCAGCAGCACAGAGCCATTTGACACCCTCACCTCCTGCCTTCTGCTGGCACAACGGTGGCATGGGGGGTGACAGGGCTGTCAGAGCCCTGCCTGTGCCTGGCACAGCACACTGGGGCATGGGGGAAAACTCTGCAGCATGGGGGAAAACTCTGCAGCATGAGCAGGGGACAGCCATCCACAGAACAGTGTAGGGAGCTGCAGGGAAGCTACTCGACCTTGAGCCTGACTGCTCCCTGCTGGGACCCTGGATGGTCGTGGCAGAGTCAGGACAGGGCAGGACCTGGCAGAGGTGTCAGCACCCTCCTGTCCTCGCACCCTCCCTTGGCTGCATGTCGGGGCAGCGCCTGGGAGAAAAGGCCAGCGACCGGCAAGGAACAGGTTAGAGATGCATGTTTCCCCCTATTGCACAATTAATCATGAGAAGTTTTTCCTCCTTTCGTGCATGAAACAGAATTTGGCAGGGTGCGCTGACCACAGAGACTGGCTGCATGCTCTCCAGTAAAAAATCAGCCACATCTGGCTAAGAAATAACCTCAGAGCATCCCTGTGTGTGCAGGTGGAGAGAGACAATGCTGGGCCAGGCAGGAAAATCCAGTGGGTTTGGTCCACAGCCCCTCATGTAGTGAGCGCCTTCATCTCCTGATGTTTGTCCCCCCTCCGCATCCCCCAGCACACACATGGCCATGTTGAGCTGTTGGTGCCTTCATCCCTGCCTGCAGGCCCTGTTAGTCCAGTCATGGACATATAAATGCCTAGGCAGGGACATCCACCCTGTGGCAGCATCCCCTGTCTGGGCTCTCATCCCACCCTATCTGCCTCCCCCTGCCCACTCATTCTGCTAGCCTGGCTGGAGCCTCAGCCCATCCTTTCCCAGAGGGAAAGCAAGCTCAAGCCTCCCCAACAGCGTTCCAGTTATTTGTTATTGGAAAAAGGGGGAAATACGTTTTTCGACAATTATTGTTTTTTCCACCTGACTGGCTGCAAACTTGTTAATTTTTTTCTTTAATGTGTGAACAGTGTCGACGGCAGCTGCATGTCAAATGACTCTACGCCCTATCTGCGGGTCCCTGGCTGGCTTTCAGCACTCGCACCGCAAACATTGCCTTCTATAAATAAAGGCCTATATCTCATCAATGGCAGAACAGCAGAGCTTTATATAGTCGTCTTACATAAAACCGTCTCTCTTTATGGGCTTCAAACCATTTGCGTCACTTAGTGCAGCTCCGTAAACCTCCTTCTCCAGACACTCCCTCATGGAGGGAGACCCAGCACGGCTGCCCCATGTCCCAGTGGGGAGCTGGGATCTCCGCTCTGCCTGGGGCTGTCCCCCAGTGCCTCCGCAGGGCCAGGTGGCAGCTGTGTCCTTGTTCCCCCGCCCCACAACCTTGGCACGTGCCTCCCTCCAGCCTGCCCAGCCTTGGCGCCAAGTGCCAGGATGGCAGCCGGCACTGCCAGGCACTCCGGAGCTTGGGGATGGCTGGCCAAGGGCCAACATCACTCACCCTGCCCTTGTGACCCTGTCCCTGACACCTGTCCTGGGGCAGCGCAGTCATGGATGCTGGGAACTGCTGCTCTGTCCTCCGTTGCTTGGGAATCAGGGACCCGAGGGCGCAGGGTGACTGGGGACATGATGCCAGGCTGGGGGGGCAGGCCAGCTCCCGGCAGCTCTAACTCTGACATGCAGAGAACACGAGCCTGGCCAGTGGCTTTCCACCCCACTGCCCAGTGAGCATCTGGTGCGGAGGATTCTGGGGGCTGCCCCCATGGCCACAGGACACAGGTCCCAGCCCCAGCCCACACACAGGCTCCTGCAGTCTCCAGGGCCCCCGGCTCCATATGGCAGAGCCTTCCCTCCAGCTCGCCTCAGGCGCCCG
>VZTE01001195.1:3042514-3053344 GCA_013397775.1 Eulacestoma nigropectus
TCCTGCCTCGGCGGCTCCCTGGCCGTTAACCGCCTCCCTGCCGCGGCCCGCCGCGACCCACGGCGGCCAGCGCCGAGTG
The DNA here is from genome assembly GCA_013397775.1 of Eulacestoma nigropectus. Taxonomy (NCBI): domain Eukaryota; kingdom Metazoa; phylum Chordata; class Aves; order Passeriformes; genus Eulacestoma; species Eulacestoma nigropectus. The sequence goes on from VZTE01001195.1 coordinate 3,042,594, forward strand.
ACGGCCGTCCCGGTCCCGGCCCCGGCTGTCCCGGCGGGATCCGGCCGGCGAGACGCCGCCGGAGCGGGGCTGAACACGGGTCGCCAGGGGTGCACTTTCCCGTGCCTGCCCCCGCCCCCGCCGTGCTCCTCGGTGCCCCGGAGCCAGGAGGGCGGCAGTATCGCCACCCGCGCCCCGTGTCCGCCGCCCCCCTCTCCACTGCGCTCGCTGTGAACCCGGGATGGGCTCCTCCGGCTTCATTTCTGCCCCCCTTCCCTCCCTCCCTCGCTGCTCCTCATTGTTCCACGGCAGCACACAAGAAGTGGGGGGCACCACAGGCAGTGACCAACTCTGCTAGGAAGGCTGAGCCGGGGTAGCCCTCACCCTGCTGAGCCCTTGCTCCTCCTGGGGTCTGTTCCCTCCAGGACACGCTCCCGTCGACCCTGTGCACAGCCCCAGGCAGCACCCAGCCCCCGTGGCAGCACTGCCCTGCAGGCAGCATGAGAAGCAGGGCGTCCTCCTGCCCCGTCCTGCCCGCGGCAGTGGGGCTCTGCCTGCGTGGCTCAGTCATGAGGTGATGGGTTCACCTTGATGCACGAACCACATGGCACCTAGGTCTGTCTGCTCCCGATGCACAACACCTCTGCCAGCAAGTTTTGGTCTCTCCCAGCTTCCTGCCTTGGTTTCACCAGCTGGTGATGGAGGGTTTGCACAGCTAAAAAGGCTGATCCAACCCCCTCTCTCACAAATCGAACAACCCTCTGTGACACTGCCTTGTGGCACAGTGGTGGGGGAAACACCAGCTCCCTGTCCCCAGAACCAGCCCAGCACTGGGTAACCCCCCCAGCAGACATGTCTCTGCTGAGAAGGTGCGTGCCTGGCAGGGAATCCGGGGTCTCCGGAGGACAAGTGATGAGACAGCCGCCCATGAGCGCGACAAGAGGCCTCGCCTCTCCTCCGGGACTGCACCGCAGGTCAGCATGACCTTCACTGTGCTGCCAATGCCAACGGCAAAGCTTTCCCCTGTCGTCCGGCAAGCGCACACGCATCTTCAATCTTCCCATCGATCTGTGCATGGCACACATGTTTCTGCCTCTGTGTGGGTCAATACAGCATGATAGGCTGCCTCCGGCAAGGAGCACGCACAGCCCCAGCTGCCTGTTTCTCCCTGCCCAAGGGATGCAGTGTGCACGTGCCAGCCTTGCACCCCCAGCTCGGAAAGGCATGGGGGGAGTTGGCTGGGCAGGTGACCCAAGCGCTGCTGCCACCACAGGTGCCCCAGCCACATAGCCACCACACCCCAGTTGCTTCCACAGGGACGCTTGGCCCTCTGGAGGATGTTTGGCCCAACAAGGACCATGGGCAGAAAGGGCCTGATCCTGTGGCGAGGCGTTTCCATGGAGCCAGGCAATGGCCAGCCCTGGGTCGCTGGTCTGTGGAGCTGGGTGCGAGGGCCTGCCTGCACCTCTCAGGTGCTGTGGTGGCGAGGGACATGAGGGCATGGAGAATCTGCCAGGCAGGTCACCCCATAAGCACAGACCTCAAGCTACAGGGCAACCTGAGCTGTGCGAGTGTGGGACGAGCTGGAGCCCAGTGTCCTGTGTGCTGGACAGTCATGGCATGGGAGCAGGTCTGTGTTTTGGCTCCCCGCAGGACCCTGTCCCCCATACCAAGGGGAACACATACCCCTGCTTTCTCTGGGCATCTTCAGCTCTGTTACCAACTGCCACATGGACTGGGGACATGTCTCAGCACTGTCCCCACAGCACGATCCCCTCCTGTGGGGCCAAAGAGGAAAGTCCTCTCCTGTCTCCTTTCCTGGTTCTCCTCCTCTGTTGTACTCTGCTCCTGCCTGTCCACCCAGCAAGGGCAAATGGGTGTTGGGGGTTCATCCCCTTGCAGGATTACCCAAGGCTGGAGTGCAGCCAGGCTGGGTTGGGACCAAGCTCTGCCCAAGTGAATGGCACCCATAGCACAAGCCCCATCCCCAGCTGCAGCTGCAGGCCTTCTACAAGCCATGGAGAGGGGAGGACTATGGCTTCACAGCCAGGGAGCTCTGGAAGAGAGAGCATGCTGGGAGAGACACTGGCATGGAGGTGCAGGGAGTGGGGAAGCTGCATGGCTTGGGAAGCTGGACAGTAGGGCTTAGGGACTGCTTTCTACTCACACCAGACAAGGGAGAAAACAAAGCATGAGCTAGGAATGGCTGGTGCTGCCCCTTTGCCAACACGTCTGCAGGTCCTCAAGGTTCCACGCTGGAGCCTCTAACCTGAGTGCCTTCACATGGGGGGCATGAGGCCACACAGGAGGACTCTGTGGTGTGTAGTGGGGCTCATCTGCCCCTTCATGGCCACATGCAGCTACAGAGTCTGTCTGCCCGCTGGTGGTCCCTCATCCAGTCCTTGGACATGATGCTAACAGTCAGGATAAGCACAATGCCCTGGGCTCCAGTGCTGACTTCACTAGCACCATGCAAGCAAGCCAACAGGATGGGAGAGCCAGCCAAGGGCTTGCCAGCAGATTGGGAAAGTGGAGTCCCTCCTGCTTACCCCTGTGCCCCCCAGCCAGGGGAATGCTGATCGTCAGGGACTTGGCACAGGGCCCATGTACTACACTCAGATGATGGGGGGAGGCTGCGGGTGCCGGGGAAGACAGGACTGGAATTCGAAATGATGTTGACAAATCGGAGAAATGGCCTGAAAACAATCAGATACAATTCAAAAGGACAAGCGCCAAGAGTTGGGCTGGGGTGGGAAGCAAATCTGCCCAGCAAGCAGAGGGCGAGCGGCTGGAGGGCAGGGCTGCCAAGCAGGCAGGAGGGCAGGACAGAGCCCAGCTCAACCGTGGGCAGCAACATCAGCTTGTCTGAGTTTAACACCAAACCCCAGGACAATCCCAGGTGGATAAACAAGGCATGCAGAGGGGTGGATCCCTAAGGCAGGACATGTTCTGCAGGTGCAGTTATCTGTGTGAGCAGGAGCTGTGTTTCCAGATGCCCAGCAGCCAGGCAGATGCTTGGAAAAGCAGCTGGGAGTTAGGAGAAAATAGGAGAAACCTCATTCATTTGGGATATGGGATCTATCAGTTTAATATGGGATGTCTGGCAGCCCTGTAACTGCACTGAACTCTGTGAAAAGGACAACGTTGCTCAGGGCTGCGTGAGAAGGAGAATCATTCGTGAGGCATCTGAAGTGTTTGCTGGCGGCAAGAGCTTACTGGAAGCCCTGTGCCTGGTCCGGGACACACATCAAGAGAAATCCAAACTAATTGTAAGGAGTAGAGAGGATGGCAATAACAGAGAGCAGTGATGGAGGCTGGCAGGAGACACTGGAGGTTTGGGTGACAGCAGAGGAGATTAAGAGGCTGCGCCCATGGACAAAATAACTGAGCCCCCATGGAGGGGGCTTTCTACAACATTAGGGCCCTGACACACCATAGAACACAGCAGGAGACAGGTAAAGTCTATATGTGGGAGAAGCTGGCCCCACAGTCTGGAGGGATGCTTGGTGAACCTGACCCTGCTGTGGTGCCCTCCAGCACCCTCATGGTGATTCATCCCCTCCAAGACACAGGCACTGGTTGTTTCTATTCTTAGCCCAGTCTAGATTAGGGTTTGGTTGTGATTTCCCTTTCTTGTTACCCAGCTGATGGATTGACTCCTTTCCATACCAAGACCCAAACTCTCACTGCACTCCAGCGCTGGCGCTGTGCCACTGCCATGAGCTCACCCTCCCAGCCAGCCTGCGGGGCTGCGGCTCCTCAGGAGGGATGCAGGGATCAGCCCAGGGCACCAAACGGTGGTGGGGGCGGCCCAGAAGGGTTGGAGACACGGGTGACGGGACAGTTACAGACCTGGGTGGTCAGCCGGCAGCTGCCCAATGGCAGACCCCCATCAGGGAGCTCCCACCTGATACTCTGCTAGGCCAAACTGGCCTGGATATGTTTCCAGCTTGCTGAGTGCTCCCACTGCCAGCCCAAGCCCGTGAGCTGGCTGCCACGTCTTCCTCGCCAGCTCCTCACACTCCAGAGTTGGTGCTGGCCACAGCCCCATGCCCAGAGGGAAGTGGATCTGGGGCAATCATTAATTTTGATCTAATTGAAGGGAACGTGACTGCGGAGCCCAGCTGGCCGCAGCACTCAGCTCTGCCTCATGCAAGTTGTATCCTCTGAGACCCTTGCAAACACGTTGGCTTAACAAGCAAAGCCTCCTTCCATGGCCTCCCCGGCATGCTGCCGGCGCCTGCCCAGCAGGTCAGGCTCTGCAGCAAGGACAGCGAATGCCTCAGCTGTGGGGAGATGTGGGATGACAAGATGTCCACTCCAATTACAGGAGAGCAGGGCTGGCGACAGTGTGATGAGCGTGCCAGGCATCACTGCCTGCTGTGGAGCTGGCTGTGGGGGGGCCACAGGAGCAGTAATGCTGCCTGCACCCCACTTGCTGAAACCTCTGCACCATTCTCCTGCACCCACCGGGACTGTGGGGCTGGGAATGGTGGGAGGGAGCTGCACGCACCCAGGTACGAGTGGAGCCATTGATTTGAGCACTGTTACCAGCTTCGTGATGCTGGGATGGGGAAGATGGCAGCTCCAGTGCGGCAGACCAGCCTCACCGGTGCTCCTGGTCCCCAGTTTAGCCCACTGTGGCAGATGACAAGTCCGCCAGGGCCAGCAGATGCATGGGAGATGCAGCACCCCATTAACGCACTGACCCTGTTTACGTAAACTACCGCCATTAAACATGATACCTTATTAAATGCTTTACCCCAATTAAGTGCAATACCTTAATTAATGCAACACCCCAATTAAAGACAACACTCCCGTTCAATTTATTCCTTCATTAAGCGCAAAACCTCAATTACAAAGTCTCTTTTGTAAGCGGTGTGCATGAGCTCACACAAGGTGCCCTGGACACCTTCTGCTGCTGCCAAGAAAACAACACTGAGTTTATGTGGCTTTTGAGGTCCTGCCTCCAGATTGAAGGAGTGGGTTTCAGTAGGATCTGGATGTAGGAATATCTGTTTGATGGCTGAGAGGACAATACCTGCATCAGAGCTGTGTTAGATCCCATGGCCACTCAGTGGGAAAATGGGTCCAATCCCTGTCTGATCATGGGAGAAAAGGGTTGTGCTGAGCCCAGGCTGATTCCGTGGTATTTAACCCTGGTGAGCAGTGAGACCTCACTTGTCACCCTCCTGAATTCCTCTTCCCAGAAATGCTCACCCAGCCAGCTCTTCCCCTGTGCCCAGGAAGAGGCAGCAGGCAGTGGACGTTGTGGGGTTCCCACCCACATGCAGCAGCCCCTGCTTCTGGTCTCCATCTGAGACTGCCCATGGACCTGCACTGCCCTGGCTCTGCCAGGCTGAAAGCCAGCACCCCCCGTCCATGTTCTGCTCTGACCCTGTCAGTACAAACCACCCCCAAACTGAGCCGGCCACTTGATTGCGCTGCACAAACATTGTCACTGAGAGAAAACACATCCAAAAGCCTCCCAAACCCATGCAGAGGAGCAAAACAGAGTCCCCTCCCCAGCAGGATGCCCAGACATTTCAGCACAGAGGGTGTTCAGCATCTCCAGGAGGATGCTCAACCCAGCACCCATCTCCTGACTCCGGATCCGGCAATGTTCGCTGGCCCGTGACCGGCAGGAGGTCAGGCTCGACTGACGCTGCCCTCCAATCCTGAGTGGGAGGAGTGGAGGAAATGGCCTCACCACCCTCAGAGCATCCCCCACGGCTGGAAAGGCTGTCGCAGACGTGACCAGGAAGCGGCTGCATGGCAGCAGGAGCCCTGGCTCTGTGCATGAGCAGTGGGATGTGCACAGTCCCTCCTGCCCTCAGCACTGTTAGGAAGGGGAAAGCACCCTGGGAGCCATTGCTGCAGCGTACAGAGACAGCCATTTGGTTTTATAGCCTTTTACTGCTGCAGCTGGTTGGTCCTCCCTTCTCCCTGCCATCTTGAGGAGGGCAGCCGGGCAGGCTGGCACAGGGCCACACTGTGCTGAGCAGCTTGGCAGTAGGGCACCCTCCTGGGGTGCCACTGGGCTTGCACTGCTAGCAAAAACACCAGCATGGCAGGAAACGGGCTCAGCACCTGGCTGGGACAGTCCCCAGCACTATTTCCCTCACAGCCCCTCTGTCCACAGCCTGAGACCCCCCGCCTTCACCACTTGTCACCTGCCTCGTGGTTTATAAAATTTTAAAGTTAATGGTGTAATAAACTCCAATAATTATATTGCAGCTGCACCGGGGCATCCTGGGATGAATACATTACGGGAGCTGCAGCAGTTAGGCAGAGAGGGCAGCACTGGGAGATGCTCCAGCCAGTGCAGCCGGAGATGGACAAGCTTCACCCAGTCCTGCTGTGAGCAGGGCAACCCCCTGCTTTACTCCCTCCCAAGTGACAACTGAGCAAAGGTGACTGGAGGGCAGGCAGCTCACTATAGCCACAGTCCTCCCTGATCGCAAGGCAGACCAGGAGACCCTCAGGGAAAAGGATTTGGGAGGAGCTGGAGCCCCTAAGGCAGCCTACCATCAGTTTCTGATTTGTGGGCAGGGGATGCTTGGATGGATGAACTGGACTGAGCCTGGAGGACCACCCTGCAGCCAGCTGTGTGCAGCCTCCACAGCACTGGGCTCCATGCTTGGGTGAGCCCCAGCCACCATGTGCAGCCTCCAAGCACCAGTGGGGTGTCCCTGTCCTGCCTCGACATCGCCAGCCCTGGCACAACCCATCAGGGCTGGCATGCACAGCTGCAGGCATGGGTAGGGCTGCTGCTGAACACAGCTGGCACAGCTGGGATATCATCACAGCCAAGGGGACATGCCAAGAGCTGTGCCACACTGGAGAGGCAGTGTGCAGATGGATGTAGTCTTGATGTGGTGTGCAGGGAGGATGAGAGCCCCATCCCACCCCAAACAGCCCTGACCCTGCACCAGGGAGCAGGTCTCTTGTGCACTAGCATCAGAATGGAAGGGTGATGAATGCTGCAGGGCTGAAGGCCAACACAGCAGTGTCAGGAAGCCCATCACCAGGTTCTTCAAACACCTCTGGAGAAGTGCAGCCTGCAAGCAGCCCCAGCACAGGGCACAGGAAATGCTGGCACTCCAGGAGAACCCACACTGGGCAGCAGGGCTGGTACCCACACACCCCACTCCTCTATCCCATCTCTGGCCCTGAGGGATGAGAGAAGCTGGATGGGAGTGTGCCCAGCCAGTGGAGTGTGCGGATCAGCTCTTCATGCTCTGAGAGACATCATTCAGCTGCTCTCTAATGCTCAGCTTGCCCTCAGGCCCCATCCTGCCCTGACCCCTGCAGTCATTGGCACCCAGTGCTGGGTCAAGCACCCCGTGATTCCTCCTGGCCCTGGACTGCTCCTCCTGTCCCATCTGCAGTACTTCACCAAGGCAGCTCCTGCTTCCCAATTGGCTTTCCTAAAAACAACAGAGTCGTAAACTGCCAGCAGAGCTGCCTCAGCACAGCACTAGGGCTGAGGTTTTAAATGCACCCAAGTCAGGAGGCTGGGAGTTATGGTTCCCCAGGCAGCCATAGCTCAGCTGCATGGTGCCCATGACGGTCCTGTGCGTGCACAGCCGTGAGCCACGGGCAAGGGGCAGAATTAGTGTTACCATGGGAACCATCGCTCCCCATTTTCCAACATTTGTGTGATTAAAACCTCAACCTTAATGCCATAGCTCCACTGATGGCATTTATGGTGGGGGCACCCTTCCTCCTCTCCTCAGCCTGCTGGGCAAATAGGCTGGGAGCCAAGCCCAGGACTGCCCCCTGCCCCGTGGTGGCTGGTGGAGATGTGGTGGACAGACTGAGTCTGAAACGTGAGGGGGAAGTCGGAGACAGTCACTGGGAAGTGGACCCTGGACACCACAGGCACAGCACACGTCTGGGCACTGAGCACACTGCACAGGCCATGAGGGCTGATGGCAAGGCAAGTGCCACCTGGCTGTGGAGCACATGGCAAACACGGCACACACTCTGTGCCAGGGACTGAGGAACTGGTGCCTTCAGCACTCCATGTGCTCCAAACCCCAGGCACACAGCTGGCACCAAGTGCATGTTGCAAACTCCAAACACCTCATTGGTCTTCATCTGCATCATACTGCAAATTGGGAAGTCATCTGACTGCTGAGCATCCTGGAAGCGTCGACCCCAAAGGTGAGCTGGGCCATTGCAAACGTGACATCATCAGGCAGCAAGCGCCAGGTCCCTGCAAACTGGCAGCTGATGCTGAGCACTGAGGGCACCACCGGTGCCACATGTGCCACAGACACTGAAAACTGTGGACATGGGATGCGTGATGGACTGTGAGTTCTAGAGTGAGCCTCAATGGGGACAGCACAGGCTGGTGGCACTGCTAATGCAAGAGCTGGTGTGAGCAGTGCACACAGACTGTGCAGCTGCTCCAAAGCGGGCCTGTTCTGGTACCAAGCACAGGCTGGGCAGCAGGAACACCACTAACATTGTGCAGCAAACTCTGTAAATGGCAAAAGCATCAGGAACCTTGTGCTGACCACATCACAGGCTGCACTTACAGAGCACACTGCGAGTGAGCAGTGCACTGGGCGCTGGGGCGGGATGCAGGGCAAGCGCTCACACCTGCAGGAGCGAGCGGGAGTGCACAGGCAGTGGGAGCACGCTGCGGGCACCAAGGCTGAGCCCGCTGCGAGCGCTGCACACGCACTGGTGCTGGGCACCAACCACAGCGCCAGCAGTCTGCTGTGAACACTCATCACACCACAGGAATCAAAACACTGAGCACACCGCGGAGAGCCGGCTGGTGCGAGCACGGGCTACGCCACAAATGCCAAGCCGAACAGACGCCGGGCACACCTTGACTGGAGAGATTGCTGAGCGCTTGGCAAACACGAAACCACAGCTGACACCAGACACTGAAGGTGATGCAAACATCATCGGCGGCAGGGCGCACACCCTGAGCACGCTGTGTATGCCAAGCGCTGCTGACACTGACTGCGAGGGCTGTGTAAATAACAATGATGCCACAGGTATTAAGTGCTGAGCACTCTGCAATTATCAAGCAAACTGTGGGCATCAAGCGCTGCACACACCACGACTGCAAACACACTGCAGGCACCAATTTGACAAATACACTCCTGATAACAAGCATGTGGCTGGTGCTGAGTGCACTGAAAAGAGCGTGTGAGTGTGGGTACAGAGTGCCACAGGCTATCGCATACACCAGATCTGGCGCAGGCACTGGGAATGCTGCACACATCAGCTTGGGCATTGTGTGCATTGCAAATACCCAATATAGCTTGGGCACTGAATGCCAACCGAATCCTTCACTGGCTCCTAGCTATGTGCTGTGCTATAAATAAGAAATGTGCCAAGTCACCACCCTCTAAAAGCGTTGCAAACACCAAGAGGATGCAGATACCATGCAGTCTCATGCTGACCATCAAGAACTGGTCATGCTGCAGCCAGCCCTCTTCCTGTGCCAGCCGCAAAGCCCACTGATAGGAGCAGCTCCTCCAGGTGCTGCAAACGCCAGAGCTGGTGGCATCTAGCACTGACACACCACATGTCACAAACCCAGCCTGGGTGGGCATCAGCCACTAGGGTGAAGGCAGCCCAGCCTGGAGGCTGCCAGCCCTGCGGTTCCCCCACACCAGGGTGCGTGGGGTCCTGCCTGTCTCTTGGGGAGCGACAGCCATGCAGTAGTGCCAACAGTGCGGCGTGTGCCGGTGTGCTCAGGGCCTGTTATTTCATTTTCACTTGTCCCATCCCATTAGCACAGCTGTCTGCCACCAGAGAAGGGAAAATTGATGCTAAACGGGATATCAATTTATCATGGAGTGTGTCACCCGCCGCACGGCTCTGCCAGCCGAGCAGCAGAGACGGGCTGCACCAGCCAAGCAGCACCTGTAATTAACAGCTCGTCAGCCTCCCCCCGCACGCTGCAGCCTGGGCACCAGCTGGCGGGTGTGGTACGGGGAATCCCAGCTGCGGTGCCACCCTCCACCCCCGGACGGGACCCCAGCATCACTCCTCAGGGCCATGTGTGCCCCCTCCCAGCCAGGGACAGAGGCAGTTAGCAGGCGGCATGTGGGTGTGCCGGGGATGCCAGCCTGAGAGATGGCTTGGAAAGCCAGCTTAGAGAGAGAGGTTTGCCCCCTGCCTCAGCCGTTTTCACCCCTGCCCTGATCCCTCGCTACTGAGGTGTCCCAGCGCAAGGCAGAGCTGTAACTCATGTGGTGACGGTGCCCAGTGAGTAACGAGCCGGGAGCCCCGCTCCCGGGCATGAGTTACAGCCGCTGCGTGCTCTCAGTGAGACATCAATCCCGTTGGGTGGCGGGGACAGAAATGTAGAGTTCAGCGTGCCGGGAAGGGGCCGCAGGATGGGCCATCAATCCTGGGCAGGAAGGTGTGATGCCAGCACAGGCAGGGCTGGAGGGCACCCACTGAGATAGCCCCTGCCCACATCCCCATGTTTACCCCCGGCCCCCTGGGTGCCCCCAGCCCCAGGAGAATGCAGGCTGTTGTGCCCAGTCCACACTGCCCAGCTGAGGGGCCACAGCAGGAGGCATGGGCCATATGTGGCTTCCCCCAGCCCTGGGGATGCCAGTGGCCATCCTGTGGGAACGGGAAGGAGGGAAGGGCCCACTGGGACAACCTAGTACAGAGCCAGGAATGGGGTCCCAACCTGCTGCCAGAAAAATCTCTGGCTGTTTTTGCATGAGCAAGCTCTCCATCCCGGCTACTCTGGGCTGCTCAGCTGTGCCCCCACCTCCCCTCAATGC
>VZTE01001195.1:3054178-3116197 GCA_013397775.1 Eulacestoma nigropectus
GCAGTGGCAGGGGCAGTGGTACGGTGGGAGGGAGCGGGCGAGCGGGGCGGCCAGCTGAGCCGAGGCTGTTTGCAGCTTTGATGTTAAACACCCAGAGATGAAATGTGTGGCCCGGGGCTGGGTCCCTTGCAGCCAGCCGCCGGCCAGCCTCTGGCTGCGGAGCCGTGCCAGCGCTGGGGCCGATAATTGGATGCATGTTTCTTCCAATGAGTTTGTATCATTTTTATGTAAATTTGACATTTTCCTGATGTTCTGTAATGTGCACAAAGCAAGTGCCGCTCCTGCCGTCGGCAAAGCCTATTTCCTTCCTGTCTGAAGTGCTGTGTTGATTTAAGGGCCTGCTAATACGCACAGCCAGGCCCCCCCGTGCACACACACGTGCTCACACGTGGCTCGCTGGCTCCGATCTCTGTCCATCACTCTCACGTGCTGCTCCCAAGCACGTTATCCCATGTCCAACCAGGGCTGTCCTGCACTGGGACAGCATGGAGCTGGGCTCTCCAGGATAGCAAAGCATGTTCTTTTTCCATCTCATGCGCCACCGAAACACTGCTAGGACCACTGGATGCCACTTGGCTGTATGGCTCATCCTGATGGAGGTGAAGAGGTTCCTCCATGCCCAGTATGGCAGGAATGCTGCCAGCAGTCCCTCAGGGCTCCTTCATCCCCTATTGGAAGGCGGGAGGAGATCAGAACCCAGGAGCCAGAGCGGGAGGAAAGGAAACAGCAGCCAAGAGGCGCCTTTCTGGCAGCACAGGGAGGTGCTGCCAATTAACCGATTTCAGGGGACCATGCAGTGGGAGCTTTGGACATTGCTGCTTGGGAGCTGCCGGAGGGGCTGGGGTGCATCTGCCCAGGCATCCTGTGGCACTCCTGGGCAGGGCCCAACATGTCCTGGTCACAGACCACCTGCCCACAGGCAGCAGCTGTGGCACTGGGGGTCCCCTCCTTGGGGTGAGGGCACCCTGCTCCCACATCCCTGGCTTCTTGTGCCGCACAATTTTCCTGGGCTCTGTCTGTGGCGCAGGCGAGTGGGTTTCAAAGGCAGCGCTGCTATTTAAAGCCCTTATTGTTCGCGTCCTTGACACCGACAGCTACATCCTGCTGTCGTTCGATGTGAGCGCATCCTGGCCCGGCCAGCCAGAGGAAGGCAGCTAATGAAGAGCAAGTGCAAAGACGCCTCTTCTTTGTCCTATTCACAAAGCAGCTTCCCAAACAGTCCCCCTCCGCCCTTCACTGAGCAGCTATTTATAGTTCCCCTTCCCCAGGGCACGCTGGGAGTTTCCTCCAGACAGTGATGCCCTGGGATCCCTTCAATGGGCCACAGGGATGACGGCTTTGTGGCCCCTCAGCTCTGAGAGCTGAAAGCAAATACCATCCCATCCTTGTATGCTCCCCTTCCAGGGGCAGCCATGAGGACAGCTGGGTCAGCCAGGGCCAGGGAGAGAGGGGGCTTCCCACAGGGTCATCTCCCTACCCAGCCCTGGCAGCCAGTGGTCCTGGGGGAGCTTCTCCATCTGGGCAGCATAGCTGCCTCTCTCCTCCTCATTCCCACAGGCAAGCACACATCTGCTGCCGCTGCTCCCCTGCCTGCCTCAGGCGCAGGGCTGCGCAGTTGTGGGACACAACGGAGGGCTGAGTGCCCCATCTGAACCCTTTGTGCCCGGGGCAGCATGTCTCCTGCCCCACCCCCACAGCGGGCATCTGCTGTACCCCCATGCCAGGTGCTGCTCTCTCCAGCGAGAGGCTTTGACAGGAAATTAAAGATTAATGTTCCCCGCGGCACCTGTGCCAGCGGCGCCCACGGTGCTGAGGACGTGCCCAGCATGGCAACCTGGGGGGGGGGGGGTGCAGGCAGGGGTGCCTGGGGCATTTGACCAGAGAGCAGGGGGGCTATGCAGGAGGCAGAGGTGGGATGAGAAGGGAAAGGATGTGTCCCCTGCACACTGTCACTGCATCGGGCATCCAGAGCCAGGCGGGGAAATGCCCCTCTGCAGGCAGGGCAGTGTAGGGGCTGAAGGGGCTCAAGAGGCAGCTGCCGAAGATCGCAGGTCTGGAAGTTCTGTGCAGAGCCCTCAGCCTCTTCCCTACCTCCTGCAGGGTGGGGAGGCACCAGTCCCTCGAGGGGACACCTCAGGGCAGGCCAGGGGATCCAGCACCTGGCTAACTGGCCACCTGGCACAGTGAGCTGGGCCAGGCAGCTGAGCAGGCAGCATGATGCCAGGAGCATTTCCTCCCTCCCACTGGGAGGGGATTAAGCTCAGCCAAGCTCTGGCTGGCAGTGGCCATGCCCACACAGCTGCATGTGTGGCTGCAGCTGCCTCCTCGGCTCCCAGTGCAGCCGGGTATTGCATCTTCCTGCACCCACCGCCTGCTCCCAGGGCACAGGTCTGTGCCAGATCCCATTGAGCCCTGTACCAACCCCCACGGGCTCATACTGAGGCCCACGAGGGTGGTGGCAGCTGTTCCCCCACTGCCTGCCCTGGACACACACCCACCATGGCCATGGGTCTGGTCTCTCCCGGCAAACACCAGGCACCTTGGTGTGCAGGGCTATGGTTTTGTGAAATATGGCCCCTATAAATCCCGTCGTGTGCGTGCCATAATTCTCAATATATTTTCAAATATAGTTCAATTATTTTTCCCATATATCATGGGGAAATTGCATTGGCGAGTGGCGGCACTAAGCAGGGAGCGCGTGGCGGGGCAGCATTAATAGGATTGTGCATGGTATTATGCATGAGGTCGTTCAGGACACAGTGGGGAACCTCCCGTGCTCCAGAGAGACAGGAAGGAATAAATCAGACTATTAGCCCAGCACCTTGCTCAGGTCTGCAGGGGATTAATCTCTACAGCGTGTAGGGATCCCAGCTGGGCCGTCTCCCCGGGACGTCTTCCTGGGCTGTTCTCGGGAGCTCTGTCCCACTCTCTGCCCATGTCTGCCCAAAGCACCAGGGAGCAGAGGCAGTGCTGAACATGCCAGAGTCACCAAAGTGGATGTGACATGTCACTGGGGGGCGGTTTACCATGACTGCATGCAGGACAGTCCCTGGACCATGTGTAGAGGCTGGTGTGATACTCTGGGAAAACCCTGGGTATCTTGGGACCTTCTCTGGAAAAGCCTCATCCTTGGCTTGAGCTTGCAGCCCTTGTTCCAGCCGTGTGAGGCCCCAGCAGCTCCGTGCCCCACATCACACTGCAGGTGGGCAGCATGGGGTACCCCTGCTGTGTCTCGCCCTAAGACAGCAGCTCGGCCAGCAGCACCTGGAGAGCAGCCGCAGCCTTCAGGACAGGCGCGTATAATCAGCCGGGACAGTCACATTTCCTTCAGTTCTCCATGAATATTTATGCAATTTGTGCAGAGCTGCCGGAGCCGATCTATTGAGCCAGAGGGGAGATGGCAGCCTGGCCCCTCAGCTTCCCCCAGGTCCCATGGGATCTCCCTAGGGCTGGTCTCTCTTGTCTATGCTGCTGCACACACCTCCAGGACACAGCTGCAAGCAGCGAGATGGGAAGTGAGGGTCCTGGGAGCAGTGACCTTGGGAATGGTTGTAAGGGATGTCAGTGTCCAAGGTGGGTCTGGACACTGCTGTGCTGGATTTGCAGAGGGAACATCTGAACTAGCCAGAAACCCCGTGAACAGCACCAAAAGCAGCTCCTGGAAACTGGGCTTGTGGGCTACTCACCTCCTGCCTGTCCACCTGGGAGAGCCTGGAAGCATTAGCACCACATGAGCTGCTGCCAGCTGAGAGGGAGCCCAGCATGGAAGCAGCAGAACTTGGTTGTATCTCTCCAGGGTGTCTCTGTGTGAGGGCAACTGGAATTACTACAGAGGCCAGACATCCAGGGCTGCCTCTACTCTGGTAGCACGCAGGATATTCGCTCCCATGCATAGAGCTTGGCCCACTAAGAGCAATGAAGAGATTCCTGGTGCTTGGCAGATGCCACCCTGGCTGGGTCCTTGGGAGTGCCTGGCCCTGTAGTGGGTGCCCCACAGCAGGCACGGAGGAGAAGGACCTGCAGGGCCAGGGCATGGGTGCTCCCCGGCAGCGATGGAGCTGGCAGTGCCAGAGCAAGCAGCGAGTGCAGGTGAGGTTTACAGTAAAGGGAAAAACAAATTATTAATCATGAGAGCAGCCCCAGCCGGGCTGTCAGGGCCGCATGGGCTCATGAATATTCAGCATCGGGCTGAGCACTAAATCTCATTTAAATGTCAGGGACCATTAGGCAGACAGTGAGGGGGCTGGGATGGCAGCTCCCCACTCTGTGCCAAGCCCCGCATCAGATGGAGGCACTGGGACTGGGGTGCTGGCACCCCGCTGGCACGGCTGGGCAGGGGCCACACTAGTGCTCTGTGTGTCCTTAGTCCAGCACCTGGGTGCTCCTTGGGGGTGTCTGAGACCCCCTGATGCCTCTGCCAACCCCGAATATCTTCTGATTGCTGATGGGGGCTGAAAACCCACACCGAGCACCCTAGAGATGCAGACACTGCCAATTGCATGCCCTGGCACAGGAACAAACCCTAAGGTATCACCAGCCCAGCCAGGTTCAGCCTGGCAGGACAGTTTCCTGGTCTCTGGCATCCCAGCCAATCCTCCTTACTCCTCAAAGCACACATAGGAGCAGCTCCATGTCCTTCTCTGGACACAGAGCTGGATGGTGCTGGAGGGGTGCCAGAGGGGCATCCAGAGGGATGTCTGGGAGGACTGAGGCCATGCCAGGGAGATGCAGACAGCACGCTCAGGGCTCTGCACACTTGAAATTCTCCTTTGGAGCCCATTCTTTGTCAGTGCCTGGGCGCCATCCCTCTTGAGCCACCTGCCATCCATACTCAGGGTGGTTGGTGGCTCCCAGTGGCGCCCGCAGCGGCAGCAATGGCAGGAGGCAGCAGCAGGCAGGAAGGAGCAAGCACGCCTGGGCACTGCCTCCCTGTGCTGGCACTCACACTCTCTCCAGCTCAGCAGGGGCCTGGCAATTACACGGATACGTTTAAGCTCTTAATCCTACTGAAGATTACTCCAAGGTCGGGGCACTAGACAGGTCCCCATGCACTGCCAGGCTGTGATGCATCCCTGCTGCCATCTGCCGGGACAGCCCAGCCGAGGGGATGCTGGCACCCTGGCACACAGTGGCTCTTCTCATGCCTGGGCCACCAGCATCCCTTCATCCATGGAATGGCCGAAGTCTTGAGCCTGCTGGCATCTCCTGAAGGCTGGGGACTGGTGTGGGTGACCCTGCTTGCAGCCTCTCCCAGGTCTCAGGTGCCAGCCACTGGTACCTCCCCTGGCACTCCCACCTCCCAGCTCCATCAGCTACCTGATTTTGTCTCATGGTGCTCCCTGGGAAGCATGGGTGGCCTGAAGAAGAGATCTCTCCAGCAGGGCACAGGAGACATCTTGGACTTGTCATGGGTGTGGCTGGGGATCCAGAGCTGCTCTATGCACAACCAGGGCAATACTGAAGCTCAGAGCTGCAGAACAGTGCCTTAGCCTGGGTCTGAAGAACCTTGGCAACCAAAGAGATGGTTCACAACTTCTAAAGCTTTTACAGTTGCTGGCACTGGCAGGTGATGATCTAAGAGCAACAGGTGCCTCGAAGATGATGCAAACCAACCTGGGAGCAGGTCTGAAGCCCACTGCAGAATGGGACCACTGACTGCAGCAGCTCATCCCCTGGGCCATGCTGGGGTCTCCCCCAGACCCCTCCAGATAAACAGGGATGCTTTATGGGGCCATTGCCCCAGCCCGAGGTGGGCAGTGTGATTATAACTAAAATGAGGGAAGGTGCTCAAGACAGGGAATAGGTACTGAGTCTGGGCAGTGGCACACGGGATTCCCCCTCCTGCCCTCTGCGTTGCTCATTGGAAATCAGCACCCACTCCTCTGCACGGCCTCGGTCCTGCCCTGCCTGCTGCTGACAGCTGATGGAGCCCTGCAGGACCTGGCATTTCCTCCCTGGGAAGATGTGTAAATGCTGCCATCCATCACTGTCCCGTCTCCTACGGCAGGCCAGCTGGCTGAGGATAGGGCTCTGGGATGGGGCGTGGTGTCTGGCATTACCAGCTGGAGACAGTGGCACTCCTTGGGGCCAGTCCCAGGGGACAGGGAGAGGATGATGCACGCTGCACATTCGGGTTCTGCGTGTGACCACGCTGCACCATTTGGATCCACAACTGACATCAGGCTCACCCTGCTGGGCAGGGGCAGAGCCCAGAGCAGCACTTCGTCTGATCTTCACCTCCAGAATGCCGGAATCCCAGAATCCCCTCAGCAATGTGCTTCTCCAGCTCGGCACACACTCCCTCCTTCTGCGGGGTGTGCTGCTGACCAGCGCTGGGTTGCCCCGCTCTCCCCTCCCAGCAGCGCAGCCATCCCACACACCGCACACAGACACAGCCGCCTGCACCGCATGGCATCACACACCGTACCCCCCTCCTCTCACACCCCCCGTGGGTGCTGCCTGCACCCCAAACCCCTGCATCTCCTCCTACTACTGGTTGGGAAGGTAAAAAAAAATATTAATGATTATTAGGAAGAGCTAAAGCAGAATTGCAAATGTTATTTCTCTGGTAGATGGATGATAGCAGGATGGATGATAGATAGCTGGATGGATGGATCTCTTTCCCTCCAAGCTGTAACCCCCTTCCAATCGCTCCCTCTGGAGCGCTGCTGTCACCTTGTCTCTGCTCAGAAGGGCTTTTACTGGCTCACTGGGGGATGCACGAGAACAGGTTATTAATACATGGAGAGGGGGATGGAATCCATTTGACTTGAAAATAGCTGAGAAACTGAACGGCACTTTTAAAATCTGCTTTTAATCAGAAGGAAAAGAAGAGAAGTTTGAACAATTAGGGAGTAATGAAGAGCTTTGGAAAAAAAAAAAAGCTCTCTGAAGATTAGCTAAGATTTTTACAGTACTTCGAGCATTTAAAGAGCTATGCTGGTATTGAGCAAAATGATGCAAATATTCCCTGTGACAATCAGAGGTGGTGGGATTGATGGCGAGTGCCAGAGCCTGGATGTCCACAGGCAGGCACAGCACTGGCTTGCCGTAAGCAGCGATGCTGTGCTGCCTGCAGGGCAGGGCAGGCAAGCAGCCGACAGCAGCAGGGCTCACCTGTGCCACTGCCCGTGAGAGGTAAGGGGAGCATGGCCAGGAGGGAGCCTCAGCTTGGCCGTGGATGGAGAGTCATGGTGGAGTCTCAAGTGGAAGTGCAGCCACCATGGCAAGGCTGGACCCATCTCCTCCACTCCAAGACCTTGGCAAGAGAAGCAGGGGTGATCCCCTACAAGTTTGGCTTTTGTGGGTCCAAGGATGCCCAGCAGACAGTCATGAGCAGGGACTGCTGATGGCACATCCCTGAAGGAGAGCACATGGAAAAGCTTCCTCAGGTGCTCCCTGAGGCTCAGACAGACGATGGGCAGCCATAACACCAGCATTCCCTGCCCTGAGCCAAGCCCTGGCGTCCACCGCGCGGGGAAGCCGCCAGCCAGCCCGTCCGTCCCAGCCGAGCTGGCGGCTGCTCCTTCCCAGTACCTGCCAAGGGCCCGTCACCGGGAGGTGAGCGCGGGGGCTGCACAGCCGTGCACAGCAGCAGCTGGGTAATTTTCATGCTAAGTGAAAAGTAAAGTGCACAGACTCTTTATTAGAGCGAGCACGGTGCGGGGAACAATGAAGGCAGTGATGATCGTTAACTTTCTAATCGGAGGAGAAAAGTCCTCAATGCAATTTTTATGGTAATAACATCGACACTAAAGATAATTGCTCCCCGCGTCGCGCTTAGCGCCAGGAAACTGTTTGGGAAAAAAACATTAATTTGCAGGAACTGAGCCAAAGTTTCCTTAAGGCAGCTGTTCCCTGTGCCACCCTGTCCCCAGCCCATGCCAACACTGCCTGCTGGCCGACCTCTTGCCCTTCCACCTCTGCCCACAGTTGCACCCCTCATCCCTTGTGCCAGCCAGGCTGGGTTTGCACCACGCTGGTGCTGTCTTTCACAGCATCGGTTCCTGGGGCTCCGCTCAGCAGGAAATGCTGGAGACGGTGCAGCCCACCTCTGCGGTGGTGGAAGAGGGCCAGAAACATTTTGGGTGATGTGATAGAGCAGCGCTCATGCTGCAGTAAAGGGGACAGGCAGGGCTGCCCCATGTGCCGCGACCACCGTGAGCAGGGAGGAACGGGAGCTCGCGCTCCCTGGGGAATAATAAGCACAGGAGAAATTACAGCCAGGTGACATTTTAACGAGCTGGCGTCCTGTGTGGCATTAATATTCCAGGGGCTGCAATTCCCTCGTGGGTGTTTGAGAGATGAAAAAAAATCCCAGCCCAGTAAAATCAAATAAATAAATCTCTGCCTAAGCGTGGCGTCTCCCCCGCCCCCGGCACGGAGCGGGTGGCACGCGGTGTGATTTCCCCTGTGATCCCCTGCCGCCGAGCAAGCAATCGTCTCATCTTTGAGCGTGGCGGCAGGATGATTTATCCTGGCTCCCGGCGCCCCGGCTGGGGCGAGAGCATGGGGCTGGGGATGATGCATTGGGCAGGAGCAGAGGTGGCAGCGGGGGGAAGGCGGGAGAGCAGGGTGCGCACACAGGCCACCACTCAATTCTAAATTAATTTTAATATTTGACAAATCAAATCTACTTAGGTGAGCCATGGGCCATGCAAAGGAGATTTATGAGGGTTTGGGGCTGTCAGCTGCATGTGTAGCCCTTATTTGCCACTGCCTGATGGGGTTCCAGCACTCACAGCATCACTAACTCCCCTCTCCCCAAGAGCAGGGATGCAGAGAGCAAAACAGCATAACAGTGGCAAGAAAAATGTCCCAGACTCTAAGTCCTGGCTCATTAGGCTAGCAGGAGTGACAGACCCTTCGCCTTCCCCAGCTCTAAGCCCCCTGGCAGAGCTGGCAGCCAGGGCACTGGCTATAGCTGGATGTGGTACCTGATGCCCAGGATGTCCCTGGGAACTCCAGCTGAGCTAGAGAAGGGCAGCCAGTTCCAGCCTGCGGGGGATGATGCTGGAGCAGTTCCCCAAGGGCTGGGGGAAATTACAGACCTGTGGAGAGAAGAGCAGGTGGTGGTGTGCAGGGTGTGCAGAGCCATTCGCCTGCAGGACCATTTCAGTCCCAGCTCCATCAGGCCCACAGATTCATGGGCCCTGGGAGGTGACAGGAAACCTGATAGGTTTTAAGACAGCAACATGCCCTGAATCTGCAAGGTGCCTGAGCAGGCGAGGCAGGGAATCCAAAATGTTTACAGCCTCAAGGGACTGCGGAGGAGTGAAGGCAGGCTGGGCTGCCTGGGATGAGATTTCCATGCTGGGGACAGACTGCTGCCATCCCTAATGTGCCACTGGAAATCCCTCCCTCAGCATGGGCATCCCCCCAGCAGCTCTGTAGAACTGGTAGGGGAGACTCAGGGAAGCCCAGTGTCCCTGAGCTGAACCCACTCGTGTGGCAAAGCCCCAGCATGGGGGCTGCCCTGCATTGCAGAGGCCGCCCACAGTGATGCTAGAGAGGGGTCCTTAGTGCTTTCTGCCCCAGTGCCCCTCACACCCTGTGGGTGAGGCCCAGTCTGTAGTTGTTTCTTCTTGCCGATTACTTTACTTGGCGCAGTTGGGCGGCCATGTCCCAGTGCTCAGGCAGGGGGACCAGCGAGCCCTTTCCTGCAGGATGCTATTACAGAGATGCAGCACCGGGCTCTGTGCTGGAGACCAGCTCCATGTCTGGCTGCAGCCTCGAGCTGGAATATCTCAAGGGACCTTCAGCATATCCCTATATTGAGGGACAAACAGTGGTCCATAGCCCATAGGAGGGCAGGCAGCCTTTCCAGCTCCTCCAGCAGCAAAGAGGCAACTGGTGCACAAAGCTCAGGCCAGCCCAGAACCCTGGGCAGCTCCGTTTCCTGTTCTGCCTGTGCCTCCCCCAACTCCTACTCTAACAGTGGCAGAGCCCTCCAACTGCCCCAGGTGTGCCAGAGAACAGCCAAGGGCCAGGGGAGAGATGTGAGGTACAGGAGAGACAGCCTGTATGCAGGGATGACATGCACACCTACACCTTGCAAGTCTTACAGTATAAAACAGAGACCACAAAGGTCTCGGAGGACTTTAAGAAATCTCTACAAGTTGCCTGGGCCAGTAGGGACCAGCTTTAAGAGGTGATGGAGGTAAGGAGAAGGCAGTTTCCAGCCCCTGCCTGGCCCTATGCTTGGCCAGGCTCCCAGCTGGGCACGGGGGGCAGCTGCTGCATCCCAGCATGTCCCTGCACAGTGGGATGAAGCAGGATGGATGGAGGACCGTGAGCTCGCAGTAAGCTTCATCCCCACAATGGCACACAGCTCCTGATGGCCCTCTCCAGCCCAGCTCCAGCCCTACAGGTGCCCCATCCACAGCAGAGGCAAACAGTGCCAGCCCCGGTGATGCAATCCATGGGAAGGTGGGCACTGTGTTACAGCTCCAGCTCTCAGCAGAAGCGTATGCTCCCACAAAATATCTACATTTGGATGCAGAGATTTTCAGGGATCCGAGAACGCTGTGCTGATAATTAAACATCTGCTCTGCATTTGTCTGTCTTCCTGCCATGATGTCGCTCCAGCCCTCATTCTCCCCTCCCTGTCCTCCAGCAAGCAGTCTGGACAGCATTCCCTGCTCAGTGCTGTGACCTGGCCATGAGCCACAGCATCCCGGGCCATGGGTGCTGGAAGAGAGACAGCAGCTCTGGGCACCCTTGGAACAAACAGCAACTTCACTGCCAGCACCCGCAGTCTTCGAGGGGCTGCAAAGCCAACAGCCTTCTCTGTGGCTTGCACCAGCCCAAACAATTTCTCTGAGCCCCACCAAGCATTGCCAGCCAGTGCTTGTCCATGCACAGTCCCCTCAGCTGAGCAGGCAGCTGCCATCACCATGCTGCAACAGGAGAGCATCAAAACAACCTCCAAATTGATCTCAGAGACTCTCCTGCAAGCCCCAGCCATGTCCTGCTAGGAGCAAGCGTCTGCTCTAGTTACTGTCTCCTAGGAGAGCACCGAGGGCTTCAGCTGTCACAGGAGGAGCAGACCCAAACATGACATCTCCATGGCGCCCGAGCTATGGCAGGCAGGGCCACAGCACCACTGAGCAGATGGCACCACGACCTGGATCGATGGGACCCAGCTGGGTCCCATGGGGGCTCTACCAGCTCATACAAGGCTGGACTGGTGGTGAGATGAGCCAGGGAAAGGGCTGGGTCCCTTTCCTAGCTGTGGTACCCTGGCCCCGGCTGTGCCCCTGCCTCTGGCCAAAGACCCAGTGGGGCAGCTGAGGCAGCTGTCCCTGCCCACACTGCCGGCCCTGAGGGGCTGCATCCTGCCTGCCCTGACTGCACTCCCTGCCTGGCCACTGGTGCCAAGCTGGGGCACCTGCACTGGCATGCCAGATGGGCACTGCCAGCAGCCACGCCACCACCTCTGCCCTGGGGCCCACAGCCCTGTGGGGTGCCAGCATCCATGGGGACAGCACCCTGCTCAGAGTGGGGTTCTAGGAGCCGAGGTGGGCACCAGGATGGGGGAGGCTGTCCGGGGTGCACTGCAGAGCACCTGGTGCAGCACTCCAACATGTGCCAGCCACATGCCCCCCTTCACCAGGGCTGCCCTTCCTGCCATCCCTTGTCCTCTGCCTGCTCCCTGCCCTGCCTCCCGGCCCACACACTGTTTGTCACACTTGTCACCATGGCAAGGGAGAGATTAGCCGTAGACCCTCTGCTCCTGCCCCAAGCCACTGATTCATATTCATGAGACTTCAAAGCATCTCTCTGGCTCTCCTGCACCAAACCTAATCCTCTGCTGCAGCACCGTGCCAGCAGCCCCAGCCCTCACTCTCAGCTCCAGGCTGGCAGCTGGCAGCCTCACAGCCCTCTTGCCCTGGCTGGCCATGGCCACACTCCCACCAGCCCACAGCCATGGGGGAATGCTCTGCACCATGGGGTTGCTGCCATGGGAGCCACAAAAATCCAGGGTTAGGAGCACAGAGGCGATGGCTTTTGTGTCCTCACCTGCACCTGCCCATCCCTCCACCCCTCAGGGGTGTACCCACAGTACCCTGCCTGGACTGCCAGCCCAGCAGCATCCCAGCGTGGATCAGAGTCATACCAACAGTCCTCCATAGGAAATGACTGAAACAGGTACCCCATGGCCCCCTACAAACCCGCCAGTCAGCCACCAGCAGGCATCAGACAGACACTGCTGAGGGGCGGCTGGGTCTGCAGAGCACGGCCTTGCCGGGCAGTCCTCCTGTGCCCACCAGTGACAAATCCTGCAGCACAGTACCAGCAGAGAAGTGGCAGGGAGTGTGCTGGAGGCATTTGAAGGTGCAGGCAGGACCAAAGTGAGTACCTGCTCCCAGCCTGCCCCTGCAGAGTTGTGGGGTGGAGGATGGGAGGAAAAGCACCCAGGAATGCTCTCCCCTCACCCCGCTGCAGGGTGGGTGCAAGCAGGGCTGCAGACCCCCACAGTCACTGGTGCTAACTGGGCCACCTCCAGGTACAGCTCATCTGCTCCACAGCAGGATCACATCGGGGTCAAACACAGGCAGCCCCACACAGAGAGCCAGTGGCATCATGCCACCTGCAGGTGCTGGCAGCCCCACGCCGGCGCTGCTGCCAGGCAGGTTCTGGTTCTGCACGCAGGTCCTGGCTGTGGGCGGGCAGCGGGCGGCAGGTCCCCCACGGAGCCATCTCCTCCAGATGGTGAAGGCCATTAGAGCCGCTCTCATGCGCATGGAGCCATAAAGTTTATGGGGCTCATCATTTAGCTGTAATGGAAATAGTTAAATCTGTCTCTGTTTAAGCAAACTCTGCCCTCGTGGGAGCGCTTGGCGCAGGCAGGCAGAGGCCTCCGGCGGCCAGCGGGTGCCTCTGCTCGCCATCCCTCACCCAGGCATCTGGGACACCCAACCCTGGTGCTCCCACCTGGCACCCAGGACATCCCTGCCATGTCAGGATGGGGACAGGCAGTGATCCCTGCACTACCAGCCCTGGTGCCTCAGTTTCTCCTCAGTGCAGGCAATGCCAGAACCAAATTTGGGGTGACCAGGCAAGATTGGGGGCTACACAAATTCCCTGACAGCAGAGGCCGAGAGGTAATGTGCAGACAGAGAGGCAGAGAGGGCAGGGAGCTGCAGGAAGGATGATGCCTGTCTGCTTCAGGCAGAGCACCTGCAGCTGTGTAGGGGTGAGGTGGATTTGGCCAATGCAGACCTGCCCTGCAGGGCTTTGGCCTGGCAGCCCCCAGCAGGACTCAGCCTGGAGCCTGCCAGAGTGCACTGCATGGAGCAGAAGAGCAGGTGATGCACCAAAAGCCACTTTTCATCCCTCACAGGCACCCACAGAGCTGGGCAAGGAGATATGAGCCCAGCACAGCCCAGGTTGCCCCCAGCTCTTGAAGCAAGATCTGGTCAGGGAGAAGGGTGAGAGCAGCCCCTCACTGTGCCTCACAGCACCCCTTAGCCCTGGCCTGGGCCTGTGAGGCTGATTCCCCAAATGGTAAGCTGCCGGTGTGTTTATGGAGGGCCACTTTCTCCCTATAGTCCCATGGGGTGGGTAGGGGTGCTGACCTGGGATGGGGTGAGACCCTGGGGCTGCCACCACTGCTGGAGCCACCTATACTTAGCCAAGGTGGTGCTAGGAGCTGCCCCCTCCCTAGCATGCAAAGCATGATTAATTACAGAGTAAGTCATTAATATTCACAGCTAATTAAGGATCCTTATCATGAATAATGGAAATCACTCTCCAAATTACGGGACAAAGATGGAGGAGGGGTGAAAAAGCCCTGTAGAGAGAGGGGTCTAGAGAGGGGCAAAGCTCTGGGGCAGGGGCATGAGGGGCAGTGGTCGTACCCTCCTTGTGGGATGCCTGGGTCTGGCAGTGCCCGGGTTGGGGATGCAATGATGGGCAGAAGCCAAGGCAGTGGGCATTGGAGCTGGCAGAGGATTCAGCCACACTGGAATAGGGCCCAGGGGGCCCAAGCGGCACCAGGCAACCCTGCCTGCGGGTCTCTAACCTGCCACCCCGTCATGTGCGGGACCCAGTCTTGCACGCTTTGTGCTGGCCCGGTACTGCACACCTCCTCCTGGAGCAGGGATTGTCCTAATCCTGTGTCGTACAGTCTCCAAGCCAGCTGGCCCCAGCAGCCTCCCAGAGTGAAGCTGGGATGGGGCTGCCTGGTCCCTGAGGAGCAGGTGGGAAGGGAGGGCACCGGCACTTTGCCTGAGCTCCTGTTATACAAATGAAAGGTTTTTAGTGGGAAAGACTCTGGGAGAGTAATACATCTCCCATATTGATCGCAGGCCAGGGACCAAGGCACGGCTTAAACAGTAATTGATTTCTAGCCGCCGAGATGTGTTGGGGAGCATTGATTTAACAGCACTGCAGACACACTGCTACTAATCTGATTAAAGTATTTAGCAGAAATGTTATTCTTTTAAAAAAAACAGAGGGAGGTGACGGTGCTGCCTGGGGCTGAGGTGGGCCTGTGGAGCAGGGACAGCCTAGCACCCTGCCAGCAGGGAGCTGGGGACAGCTCTGTGCCTGCACCCTGTCGGGGGTGCCACTGCCTGGGCACACGGCTCCAGCCAGTTGTGCTCGCAGCCGTTCCTGACGGAGCTGCCAAGGATGCGTGTGAGCCCGGCAGGACACAGGCAAGGCAGAGCCAAGGACGTGCGCTGGGAGTGTGGACAACACATGGCCCAGCCCAGGACCCTGCCAGTGCAGCCACCAGCGGTGCTGGGGACAGGGCAGGAGGGGGAGGAAGTAGAGGCAGCCTGCAGAGGTAGCCCTGGTTGGAGGCACACTCAGTTGGTGGAGCAAACACATGGGCCATGCCAGAGCTGCAGCAGCCAGGGAGGTGCAGGAGCCAAGGTCTAGCAGTGCCTGGGCATGGAGGAAATGCTGAGCAAGGGGACCATGTGCACTGCTGGCCCACTGGCCATGCAGCATCCCCATGTTCAGCCTTTCCCCACATTGTGCCCCGCCATAGGCAGTCAGGCCATCACTAAGAGCTCTTGCATTCTGTCCCCTCCTGTCCCTGTCCTGCCCCACTGCTGAGGGCAGGGATGGATGCTGGGCTGCTGAGGAGGGGACTCCTCCATGCCATTCCCAGTTCTTGTGGAAAGGTACCAGCTGAGCAGGTGGAAGGGTTCCTGCCACTCCCCATCACACTCATCAGCCCAGTTAATTAACAGGCGATGTCAAACAAATAAATTATTCCTGCTTCCTATTGGTTCTAATTTACTGGCCCCTGGAGAACGCAGGATCATTTATCCCACCTGTCACCCCTGCACAGCAGCTGCACTAACATCTGCCGTGCTCCCTTCACCTCTCCTGCCCATCCACCTTCGGGGCAGAGCCAGGCACAGCCATGGGGCCCATAGTGCCCTACACCACTGCCTGCTGTAACCCGGAACGCAATTGCAGCCTGGTCTGCTTCTTCTGCTGAGAATGGCAGATACGCTACTGCCAGCAGCACAGGGAGAGAAGCTCTCTGCCCATTGTTGTGGCACCCCTGCTTGGCTGGGTTTCAGCATCATCCAGGGGTTCCCTGGCTCCTGCCAGCTCTTTCCCCTCCCCAGCACCACCAGAAAGGGTGTGGGTGCCAGTTCGGGCTACCTGAGCATCCAGGCCCCCAGCCCAGGCCATGCCCACTGAGATAACAGCCGGATTTCCCTGCTGTCCCAGAGAGAGGCCACTGCTGCCCACGCATCAGCCTTTGATGCCTGCCTCCTCTGCAGGAGGCTGATCAAAGCCTGAGCCCCTCCCAGCTCCCACCCCTATGGATGCTGGATCAATAAATCAATGCCAGCTCAGCTGCTGACTGCACAGGAAGCTTGGATGGGAGATCCTGGAGAGGAACAGGCTCCTGGCATCCACCCCTGCCTGCTTCGGAGCCTCAGCTCATGGCTGATGCCACCCTGGGCTAGTGATGCACCACCCACACCAGTCCAGGATCCCAGGCAGGATGGTGATGGTTGCCAGCCCTTGGCATCCAAGACTGTCTCCTGCTGGGTTCTGGGCAGCACCCAGTGACACATCCTGGTCCTCCCCTGGCCAGGGCACCACTGCCCAGTGCTGCCTGCAGCAGGAGGCTGCAGGAGCCTCTGGGCTTGCATGCAGTGGTACAAGTGACAGCATATGTGCCCTCCTCTGGGCATACGGTCATCCGCTGGCTCAGCTGAGGGATGCTCTGGGCAGTAGCCTGCCGGCACAGAGCAGCCCTGGCCTCACCCCAGTTCCCATAAATGACAGGCCACACCATACTGGGGCAGCTGGAGCCTGGCCAGGGTCATGGAATGGGGTTGTGAGTGCAGCCTGCCTACCGGCCCGCCTGCCTGCCTGCTGCTCCAGGCACTGGTGCTTTCCAGATCTGGATGAGCTGGATTTCCTTGGATTGGACAGATTAAATTGATCCCGGCCAGACGCCAGTAGCAGGCTGCTTGCCACATGCCTATATAGTCTGAGCCTGCCTGCAGCGTTTGCTGCTGGAATGGGGGTCACCTGGCACCTGGCTTGGGAATGGACACACAGAGCACTGGGCTCACTCTTGGCAACCCTGACATGTATCTTGTGCTGCCTGTTCTTCCACAAGCCCTTGGATGTCTCCTTGCAGCTCTTCCCTTGCAGAAAGTGGAACAGCAACAGCCCTGCTGCTGTGCCAAGGGGAGAATGAGGAAGTGTAGTGGATGCTGCTGCCAAGCTCTGCTGCCAGCGTGGCCAAGGCCAGTGGGGCCGGCAGGTGACTCACTCGTCCTGGGTGATTCATCCCAGGTGGCTGGCAGGAGCAGCCAGAGAGACAGGGTGGCTTCCGCTGTTTCAGGACGTCTTGCCCAGACACAGTCTATCACCCGGGCCTCCAGCCCTTGTCTGAATCTGCACGCCTGCTCCCACAAAAGTGGTCCTCGTGGATGCAGCCCGGCTATACCCATGCCTGGGCATCGCCAGCCTCCCCACCGCTGACCCCCCACTCACCCTGCGAGGACGGTGGGGTGCCGGGTGGAGCAGGAGGCCGCAGCTCCCATCCGGATCGGCGTGGTCCCACGGCAGTGCGCGGTGGGGCGCGTGTAGGAGGAGCGGTTGGCAGCACCGCAGCCAGCAGGAGATAAGCTCCCTGCTCATCCCCATCGAATGTGACGGGAGGGAGATTTATGGCTCCAGGCTGCGATTTGTGCGCGGCTCCAACACACCGTATTGATCACTCCTGGTTGCTCCTGCTGCTCCCTCACCTCCCAGCCCCTGCCTGTTAACTCTTCCAGACCTGGGGACCCCTGGGGCCAGACACCCTTCTGTGCTGCAGTGGCTGGTGCAGCAAGGAGCACCCCGGGTCCAGGCTGGCTGGGGTGCCAGGCCCCATATCCTGGGAGAAAAGCAGGGTTTTTCCTGGCTGGGGCTCAAAGCAGAGCAGGCAGGGGGAGTCTGGCTGTGTTGCCAGTTAGCAGCACCCCTTGAAAAGGAGAGGGACCAAGGGGGCAGGGAGGTGCTGGAAGAGCCAAGGGGACAAGGATGGCAGTCAGTGATAAGGGAACAGTGCAGAGGGGATGGGGCATCGTGCCAAGGATTAGTGCTGAGTGTACGGGGGCGGCAGGTGGAGACAAAGGAACGGTTCCCAGGGGACAGTGTGCAATGGCCATGGGCAGTGCCAAGGGCACATGGACAGCAGTGTGCACCAAGCGGTGCCAGGGCCAGCTGGGGGGCTGATGCCAAGGGGATAGGGATGGGGGCAGCCAAGGGGGGACAGGGATGGGGCTGCAGGTGGCTCTGCAGCAGCAGCAGGAAATGATGTGTGAAATGAAGAGTTCCTGCCCAGTGCCCAGAGGGAACGTGCAGCATACTGAGCAGGGCTGGGGCTGGGGAGGGGGCTGCAGGGGGGGCGCATGGCTGAGGGGGTCCCCGGCCTTGTGTGGGGACCCTGACTGAGGGGGCTGCTCTGCAGCACGGGGCTGTGTCCTTCCTATAGGGGAAGCGGGAAGGGGGCTCTTGGCATGGGAGTGCTGAGTAGCTGCTGTGGGGCTGGAGGCTGTGTGGGGCACAGCCTTGCTAGATCAAGCCCTCACTGCCCCCCTGCTGCGACACCCCAGCTCCTTGTACCCGCCACCCCCTCCCTGCTCACTGGTTTCCCGCTGCTCCACGGAGATAATTAAATCCGCTATTTCGGCAGGTTCCGCATCCCCTGCCAGGCGGATCCGCAATCAGCCTTGAGAGGGCCGGGGGCCACCCACCTGCGCCCCTCCACTCTCACCACCCCCACACTGGGGCACGTTGGCTGGCCCTGACACCTCTGCCTGCTTCGGATCCCTGTCTGCACCCTTGGGGACAACCCTGGGTGTTGTGGGAGGGGTAACACACTCCTCTCCTGTGTTGGTCATATCTCCTCTCCAGTTCCTGGGTTGCAGTCCCAAGCCAGCTGCTCTTGAGGGGTGAGTCCTGTCCCCAGAGCCAGCCTGGCTGCAGAGGGACCCATCCAGGGGTGCCACAGACCCTAGGCATGGGCAGGAGCAGCTCCCCACCAGCTGTCCCATGTCCCCAGCTTCCCATTCATCCCCAGTTCTGATGTTATCATCTTCTTGCAGCACCCGGAGAAGCTTTAAATAATTCACGGAGGTGAGCTGGGGCACAGATGCTCCCACAGGCAGCTGGTGCGAGTGGGCAGGCAGCGGCTGGGTGGCAGAGATAGCAGTGCTGTCCCTGCCGGCTGCCCAGGGCCTGCTGGCACCTGCCAGCTGGGAAGGAAGGGCTTGGGCTGTTCACGGAGGAGAAGCACTGAGAACATCATCCTGAGACAGTTTAGCAGAGTCAGGAGGTGAGCAGGGCTCCCGGGGAGCCCCACGCTGTGCTGCCCCCATGCCATGCCCCCTGCCTGGCTGGCTGTCCCCTCCGCCTCCCCTCTGCCCCCAATCCACTATGCAGGATGCCAGATTGATTCCTGAAGCTGGCAGCTCTGCCTGTAAATTTTGATCAATAATTTAAGGGGGTAAAACTATTAATAGAATATTAAACAATCTGCTGTTGTGTGGGGCTTGAAGGTGGGAGTGAAGTTGAGGGTACCTGGATGACCTGCACAGCTACTTCCTGATCCAGCCAAAAACCCCAACACTACCTTGCCAGCACGGTGGGGAGAGTGGCAAGCGTTGCTGTAAGTAATTGTCAGCTGTGCCAGGAGAGGGGAGGGCGGCATCCGTCAGGGAGTGGAGTTATTGATGGACTCCAAGGCTGCTATTACCTGCCAGCCCTGCTATTACACACACCATCACTCAGTGCGTGGCTGTGGCCGCCACGCCAGCCCCTCCGTGGTGCCTTGCACCGTGCTGGCCAGGAGAACCACTGGAAACAGGTATAATTACACAGACAGCGCCCACCAGGAGTGTCTCAGCTGCAGCTCCACTACCTGTGCTGTTGGCTACACATTGCACTGATGTTGTTCAGTGCTGCCTGGGTTTTCCTCTAGGTTTTGTGTCCCCAGCCTCACAACAAGCCAGCACTGTGCAAACCCCATAGCACATCCCTGCCCCACCCCAGTGCCTTCTCCACCTTCTGCAACTAGGTTGGCCCCACACGGGAACCACGGGAAGGAGACAGCCCCTGCCATCCTGGAGTGGGGAGCTGGCCTTCACCACCAGCAGGTGATGCCCTTGGGAGCCACCGTGCTGTGACGCTGAGAGCCCACCGCAGCCTGACTCATTCTGGGAGGATTAGTCCCTGATCCCCCACTGTCCAGACCCAGGGAGGGCAGCTCTAGGAAGCAAGGAAGTGAAATCAGGGAGATTAACCCTGGTCCCCAGTGGGATGGAAAATGGAGGCACATCTGCTCATCCAAATGGAAGGAACAGCTGCCCTATGGGGGAGCAGATAAAAATAGGCTGACATTTACCTGCCAGCCCCAAGCAGGGCGGGCGGAGGGCACCATGACCAGCCTGTGTCCACAGAGGGATGCAGGCATCCTCTCGAGTGCCAGGCACTCATCACTTGCTGTCCTGCTCAGGCTGCAGCAGTGCGGCTGTGTGACAGCAGGACAGTGTCTTAGGGCAGCACCAGTGATGAGCAGTCCTGCCAAGGCAGGGGTGCCTTCTGGGCACAAGCAAGCATGGATGCTGGGGCAATGGCACAGCAGGTGTGCGTGAAAGGGGTTTGGCATGTTCAGGGCTGCCTGTGCATGGGGGTAGGCAGCAGGGTGACTGGCAGTGAGGTGGGAAGCTGTGGCACGGGAAGGGCAGTGAGCTCAGATGGGGCTGGTGCCTGAGCCTGGAGCCTGTTGAGGTACTATTGCTCCTAGAGGCGTGGTAGTGAGAAGAGCAGGCAGGGCTGAGATCCGCAGTAGAGGTGCTCAGGGACATGCTCAAGGAAGTCGAAAGAAACCTTTTACCTGGGCATCCTTCCCTGAAACCAGAAGAGAGAAACCTCTTCACCTGTCCAAAGCCCTGCAGTCTGGGCTGCCAAGTAGGGCTGATGGCACTCTGCTCTGCTAAGGAGCCAGGCGATGCTACAGCAGCTGTTAGTACCTCTCCACTTGCCTGCAGCAGCCTTGTCTTCCCATGCACAGACCAGAGCTGGGTATCCTTCTACCATGGCTTTACCATTTCCCAGCAGTGCTGGAAGCATTTCCTTGGGATGCCACTTGCCTCTTCATAGCCATCTCCAAGCAGCAGGGGCCAGCCACCCTAGAGCCGTAGAGGTCAGGATGCCTCCTCCAGTACTGCCAGCTTGGCATCCCACCTCTGACAGGCGTTTACCTTGCTGTGTGCCCAGAGGCTCAGAGTGCCTGCCCAAGCCGAGGCACAGCATCATCCAGCCCAGCCACAGCGAGTCCAAGCCAAGGCACCAAGAAGCCAGCGCATGGGTGGGAAGGGTTAACTGCTGTGAGAGCGGAGCCTCCCCTTCCTCCCCCTGCACTGTGTTTTACAGGCCGGAGCTATTACCAGGAAATGTTCCCATCAGCACCATTGATCCCCTTGTTTACAGCCCAGTAATCCTCCACTGTT
Source organism: Eulacestoma nigropectus (assembly GCA_013397775.1). Taxonomy (NCBI): domain Eukaryota; kingdom Metazoa; phylum Chordata; class Aves; order Passeriformes; genus Eulacestoma; species Eulacestoma nigropectus. Next base: position 3,075,169 of record VZTE01001195.1, read on the forward strand.
GACTCAGGAGCAAAAAGGAAAGAAGGGAGGAGATGGCTCCCACTTGGGCATTGCCTCTGCCCTGCCAGCATCCCACCCAAGCCCGCCTGACACACTAGGGCGACCCTGCCACACCTGGCTGGGCACTGGAGGCTCTGCAGCCACTCCAAAGGCTGTGGAGGGTGGCACAGTGGCAGGAGCCCGACTGTGAGAGCAGCCATGGCCCTGCAAGAGCTGACTCACACAGGCGGCTGCAGGTGCCCCCTCGCCAGCATCGCCCTCCTGGCACGTGGCTGTGCCCCCCCCAGCTGCCTGACACCTGGTGGAAGGGCCCAGTGTGACAGCCCCACTTTGTTCTCATTAGAGTGATGAGCAGAGGCGTCATGCTAGATTAGAGACCCTTCCAACTCACAGCTCTGCATATGCCAAGCTGGAGCAGCTGCCAGCTGGGAGAGCCAGCGGCTGTGGGCACCCACGCACTGCCCGGGGAGGCTGCAGCCCCCAAGGCTGCCCACCAGGCAGTAGGACAGCAGGGCTGGGTGCCACTCTTGGTGTGGGGCACTGGCCTTGCACAGCCCTGCCTGCCACTCCCCCGTGTGTCAGCTCTCCCCATGCCAGGAGGGCTCGGAGCCCTAGGCCAGGGCTGCAGCTCTCCCTCACCCTTGGCCTAGCTGAGATCTCGCAAACCTGTGCCAAGCATCTGTGCCCAGAGAACTTGTGTGGTGTCCTTCAACAGGACTTTCATAAGCTTTTTACTTCTCCTGGCTCTGATAACACCAGGGGCTCAGCCACCTCCCTGTGCCCATGTCCCAGGCATGTCCCCATGCTGACTAGGAGGGCAGGATTGTGCCTTCCTCTGCTCACTTACACTACTGCCTGGGTTCAACCCATCCCCTGGTCCCTGCTCTGCTAGGAGAGGATATGCTTTGCTCACTTTCAAAACCCTCCAGGCCCGGATTTACCTCCCCTCCCTCTGCAAGCCCTCAGGAGCCTGGCTCTCCCCCAGAGCCCATGGCAGAGGTAAGGAGCCAGGCTTCCCAGGCAGGCTGGTGCAAGGCTGCAGGTCACAGCCTGCCTCTGCTGGGGCTGATCCAGTCTGGGCAAATCCCAAGGCTGGGGCCCCCAGCTTACCCTTTATCTGTGCCTCTCAGCCCGGCTTCACAGTACAAGCGCTGCCAGAGACCCCCAGCCCAGCCCAGTGCAGCCCAGCTCCGCATGGGACTCTGCCCCAGCCCAAATAAACCCAAGGCCTTACAGCCCACCAAAACAGGTGCCTGACATCTTTCCCCTTCCCTGTGCCTGACTTCTTTCCCCTTCCCTGATCCCTGATCACTGGGGGCTAGGATCTCCTTATCAGCACCGCAGCAGTGCACTAGGCTGTGGGTGCCAGCCCAGGGGCCATGCCTAACCCTCCCTGCCCTCCGGAATGTCCCACCACTGGCCACTCACCGTCTGGAAGTCGCTGCTGTTGCAGTCCTCACTGGCAAACGTGCAGCGGACAAGCATCTCACCCAGGTCCAGCTGGTGGCCCACACGCTCATAAAACTCCTCCAGGTGGAAGGGGCGGCTCTTCTCCTCCTCGTTCATGGCCAGTGTCCCCAGCAGAGCCTCCAACCTGCTCGACTCAGGGCTTTCCGGCACCAGGGGCTGGCCAGCACCGTCCAGGAGCCCCAGCATCTCCCCTGCCCAGTAGAGATCGTGGCTGGAGAGCTGTGAGAAGCGGGCGGGGTTGAGGTTGCAGATCGTAATGGCGGGGAAGATCTTGTTGTGCTCCGTCTCCTCCTCCAGCTGGGTGCTGTGGGGGTACTGGAAGTACAAGCCCACACACTTGGCATAGGCATGAATAAGGAGGGCCAGCGAGCCCAGGAAGGCCAGCAGCCACAGTAAGTTGCGGACGGTGTAGCGCCGGTGCCGGAAGATGTGATGGATGCCATGGAGGGTGGAACGGCTGGCAAACTCTTCCAGGCTGCAAGGGGGCTGCCGTGGGGCTGGGACATCGCGTGCTGGGTGCCTATCAGGGCAGTCCCCCGCAGGAAGGGCTGCAGAGGGCCAGGGGGAACCCCAGGTGCGTGGGGGAGGCCCCTGGGCTTCCTCCAGCCACATGCTGCCAGCCGGCTCTGCCTGTCCCCGCTGAGCCCGAGGTGCCAGACGAGGTTTGAGGGGTGGATGACCGTCACGGCACCGGGCGGGCCGGGCTGTGCGGCGTGTGATGTGCGGCAGTGCCGAGGCGGGACTGGTGCGAGGTGGTGCCGCCCGCACCCTGCCCCGAGCGGGAAGCTCGCTGAGCGCCGAGATCACAGATGTACTTAGCGATCACCACATCCTGCAGGAACTGGAGCCAGAGGCTGAAACATCCTGAAAAGCTCAGGGCACTCTCACTGCCTGTCCCCGGGGGTTGTGGGCAATTACTCGGAGTCCTGCTCACTTCCACCCTCTCCGTGCATTTAGTGTGGGTTCCCCAGGGAGGGGGAGACAGGCAAATTCCTTATTTTCCCCTGCCAGGACATGTAGATGCCGCCTGGGCAGGGCTGCATGGCCCTGGGCTCAGGAGAGGTGCCTGACCAGGCATGTGTTGGGGGGGCAACCTGTCTTTGGCCATGGAGATGTGGGGGAACCCCAAGCTCTGCACCAGCGTTGCAGAAGAACAGCTCTGAAGCACAGCTCATCAGGCTGGCCAAGGACTCAAGGTGTCGAGTGTCACTCTTGCCACAGCTCCTGCGCCCTTGAACTCAAGCACATCCTCTGGGATCCCCAAAAGCTGCGAGGGGCCAGACTGCCATGAGCACAGGGAAGAGTGAGGGGTGGCAGAGCACGTGGGGGCTCAGGGGAGTGCCAGGTGCTGGGCCACTACAGGGATGATGCCAGGCTCTCTGGCATGGTGCTACCTTGAGGCCAGGACATCTGACATGGTGGAGAGGCCAGCACCGCTCAGCATCCCTCATCTTCACAGTGCACAAGAAGATGCAAAATCTTTTATGAGGCCAGCGTTGAAATTGAAAGAAACAGTTGCTCGTGAATGCTAAGAAGGACTTGTATACCCAAAAGCTTGTGCCCCTTTCTGAACCATCTCGGTTGGTCTAGTAAAAGATGCTGCTTTTCCCTACAGGGCTCGCCACACATGGCCCTGTCTGAGCAGATCCCACAGCACCAGTTTGCTGACAGTAGAAGCAGAGCAGAGACACAGAGCAGAGCTATGTCTGTGAGGCCAGGAAGGGCACACAAGCTAGGATAGCAGGCTGTGTTCTCCAGCCTCCCAGGAGAGAGGATGGAGAAATCAGAGGTAAGGATGCTCAGGCACAGGGAAGAGGTGTTCCCCAGACCCAGTGGGGCTGGAGGGGAGCAGGAGGACTGGGCTCTCTCCTGCAGATGTTCAGACCTGGCTGGGCACCCACAGGACCTCAGAGTGGAGCAAAAGGCACTGCAAGACCCTGGCAGTGTCTGTAGCCACGAGCTGTCGATACTGGCCCTGCCCAGCTGTGCTCCCCTGGCCTGTGCTCCCCAGCACAGCTTTAAATCCATTAGCTTTGCATAATTAGATTTTTCTCAATTACCAGATTATGATAATTAACAGCTCATTTGTAGGAGGCAGTGCCTAATCCCGGCATCACACTTGGCTCGATGCCAGCCTGGCTCTTGGCTGCCGGTGCTGGGACAGTGGGCAGGAAAGCAAACACGAGGACAGAGGAGCCTCAGGGATGCTCCCAGGACCCTCAAAACCTCTCAAGCACGGCTGACCTAGACTTCCCCTGCACTGTCTGGCCAACACAGCCTGCCTGGAGGGGTTGGTCCCCAAAAACAAGGGGGATGAGAGCCCAGGCAAGAACAGCATCCTCTGACAAAAAGGGTCAGCAGGGCTTTAGAAACGGCTCAGTCACCCACATGGCTCCAAAGATGCAGCAAACATCCTGCAATGCCTCCTCCTACAAGCAGCCACCAAGGGAAAACATGGGAGAGGTTAGCATTGTGGGCCGGGCTGGCACGGCTGCAGTCATTAGGAGTCTCATTAATGAACTTTCCTAGTCAATAATGTTGTGATGAAGGACAGGAGAGCAGGGAGGCAGCTGCTGGTAAGGTACCAATCTTCATCACAGGAAGGCAGGGCAGTTCAGGCAATTACTGCCCATCAACAGAGCTTCATCCCTAGTAACATAATAGAGCAAATACTAAGAGAAAAATGCTTCTGAGGACCTCGAGGGCAAGGGAACAGGGAGCAATAAAGATATGCTTGGAGCTCACACAGAATAAATCTACCCAGTCTAACTTCATAGCCTTTTTTTGGGTAAAATTGCTAAATAAATTGATGGTGAAGAGACAAGAGGTATGAAATATCAGGCTTTTATTAAAGCATTTGATATAGCATCTCAAGGAACTAATTCCAACTGGTGGGAACAGCTGTCCCCCACTTGGGCTGGGTGCAGCTGAGGAGGTGAGGGAGATGAGGCAGCCCTGGGCACAAGGGGAGCACGGTGGCATCCCGTGACACCCGTGATTGCAGTGCCAGCAGGGCAGCCCCTCTTCTCCCACCCAGGTGAATGTGCTGCAGCTTCCGCTCCATGATCTGGCTCCTGGGCTGGCTCTGACAGGAGCACCAGTGTTGCATCTGGGTAATCTGGATGCATCCCTATGGGACAGTGCCCATAGCCAGCCCAGTGCCCCCACTGCACTTGTTTGGGGCCACCACCTCCACATGCCTGAGGCTGCTTCAGGGCACTTCTGCCCCTGCCATGGGCTCTGCTTGCAGAGCTCTGGCTGGGAAGAGGCATTGAGCATGAGTAGCAGTCATGCCCAGCCAGGCATGACTGGATGGGATGTCTCAAGCTGTTCCCATGCGTCTACTATGCATGGCTTTTCTGCTGCTCTGCCATGAGCATCTCTAGGCGGGGGATCTGGTCCTGCCTCTCCCCCCAGCATGGGCTGCAATTTCGGCTCATGCAGGCAATAAATCAGCCTGCTTGCCCGGAGGTGGCTATGTGGCCCCTGCTGCTTCAGCTCACATTTCCCAGCCTCAAATTACCCCAGGCTGCCTGAGAGTTGGATGGTTTTGTGCTGCTCCTTCAAACACCCCCCTGCTCTGTTTTTATTGCCAGATTTTGCCGAAGCCCCTCAAGTGTCTCCATGTCCAGGAGACAATATTCCAGCACATGGTCCCCAGTGGCAGCCCCTCTGGGGAGCAGAGCTGCACCAGCCCTGACTGCTCAACACCACGGGGAGTCAGAGGAGCCTCGGCAAGGCAGTTTCACTCAACCACAATGGCATTTGCTCCTCGACTAGATCAGCACAGGGTCAGAGGTCTCCTGCCAAATTTTGACATGTTTTTCTCAGTGGGGAAGCAGCCCAGAGCGTGGCTTTTGCTGGAAACCACCTGGAGATTTTCTTCTTTAAAACAGTTTTTCTCAATGGGGTTCCTTTGATGCTCACACTGGGAACACCACATGCAGCAGTTACACTCCCAGCTGGAGTTTCCTTTCCCCTCACTGAGAGTCCCTCTTTCTTTCCCCTTCAGCCCCTTTCCCTGTCCCAGCAGTGCCAAGCAGCCAAGGGCTGGAGGGGCTGGAGGTGATGGAAAGCCCTCTGATGGAAATAGCCCTGCCACGGGGCAGTGAGTGAGGGAATCCTTCTGCTGGTAGCACTCACAAAATGTTGGGGATCATGAGATGATGGGGGAAGCTCGTGGAGAAGGGGCTGATGATGGCACAGCTCACCCTGGTGTCAGGCCAGCCAAGCTACCCCGTAAAAAAAGCACTAAATCCATGAGACTACTCAGACATCCCAAACGAGTGCGATGAACAAAGCACAGTGATTCGGGGGCCAAGCAGAGAGAAGAGATTTGTGTTTGTGCAGCATCAGCAGATTTCCCCACAGCCCCCACTTTTGGGGCAACGGAGGAAGCTATTAAATGAGGCGCATCCACAGTGGTCCCAGCAGGATCCTCTCCCCTGCATGCTATCTCCTCTCTCCCTGTAGCCTGGCTTCTTCCCACACCAGCCTCTTTCCAGCTCCTTGCACTGGTGCTAATCCCCTAATCTGTGCAAAGCAATAATTTTCTGCATGGCACAGCAGCTGCTTTTAGATCTGCCTCCCTCCTGCTCCAACAGCCAGTTCTCTTATCAGCAGCAGGTATCAGGTGAGCCAGGCACCATCTACTTCTGATAAACCCATGTTTTATTTTGCCCTATTTCCATTTATCTCCAAACTCGTAATTATCCCTCATCTCGCAGCGCATTGTGCTGCCTTGCGTGCCGAGGCGCGGAGGCGACGCGTGCTTTGCCGGGTAGCTCTGACCTAGAGCCTCCTGCCGGCGGGGTGCAAGGACCCGGCGGGGCGATACAGGAGGATGGGTCCTGCCCACCACGCTGGCTGCAGAGCCGTCTTTCCCTTTCTCCACACCCGGGCCGCGTTCCCTTTAATCTCGCACAGCGGTGGAGATGGATTTTCTCCCTGTGAGCCAGATGTGTTGCACGGAGCATAAACACCCGCGACAGTTGTTGTGCTCCTCGGTGCGAAGGCATCAGATGTCTGCATTAAAACAAAGCTCTCCACTTAATTACTCAGGCTGATAATTCAGCGCGTGGAGGCGGCTCTGGCTGAGAGCAGAGGGCTGGATCGCAGCTGGGACTGGAGAGCCTTGGAGTGCACATTAATCCCAGCTCTTGCAGCCCTGATTAACGGTGCTGGAAACCTGCCCGCCCTGCTCATTCCCAGGGGAAGGGTCTATTACTGCCCCACCAGAGGGGGCCCAGAGTGGTGCCCAAGAGGCCCTGCTGACTCCTTGATGGGCCAAGGCACCACCTTCCCAGTGTCTTCAGGCTGGAGTGGTTGAGGATAGGAGGGACCATTGCTCTGAGGGTGCTGTGCTGCCCTGGGAACACCCACCCACTGCATCTGAAGCCCATAGGAGCTGGGACCAGGACAGTGAAGTTCAGGCAGGACCCCAGGATCACCTCATGAAGGGACCTGCTGCCAGAGCACAGCTGGAGAGAGCTGGAGGCAGACCACGGCCGGGCTCAGAGCAAGACCAGGCAGACTGCCCAAGGCTTTCTCTTTGGGGCCAAAGCTGCTTGCTCCTGCTAACCTGAATTTCTCCTTCCAGGACCAGCAAACACCTTCTGCAAGTTATCCTTGCTCCCCTCAATCATCACCAGGGCCTAGGGAGACTCCTGGGGGAGTCTCTCATGCAGCCATGTGCCCTCTGCCCATGAGCACCCACCTGGCTCTGCCAATCTGTCTGGATGTGATGCTCCCTTGGACCTATCTCCCCTGCTGTCTCCCTCCTGCCTGTTTCCCAACCCAGCCCCTTCCCCCTTCCCTCTCATCATCCCTCTCTCTCAGTGCCTGGGCATCTCTGGTTCTGGGGCATCCCTCTCCCAGCAGAGCCCCAATCCCAGAGCACCCCGCAGATCTGCCTGTGGGGTCCTGTCTGTCCAGGGAGACTGATTTCTTCCAGCTCAGCTCCAGCCCTCTTATCTCTCCTCCCTGGTCTGCACACTTTGCTCTGTGGCTGGGGTGAGTGGGAGCGACAGACCCCATCCTGCCTGGGCTGAGCACCCACGCTGGTGCTGGGCACACAGGGCAGAGAGGCCCAAAGCAGGCAGCAGGCAGCTGCAGGCAGCATATACCAGCAGGGTCCCAAGAGTTAAATTGTCATGTATTCAGGGCCACGCGCTGGCCAGGAATTACACTTTTATCGGCATGCGGTGCTGCTGCCACTTGAATTGGGACTGGGAACTCTATTTCCGAGCTCACCCAAATTATTCTCGAAGAGATAAAGCGCGGTGCAGAGCAGCGCCGGCGCTTCATTAACATTCCCCAGCCCATTCAGCTTTAAACGAAGATTGCCTGCCTCGGAAAATGATAAAATTGAACATGTGAAGCAGGGCATTATGTTCCATCAGCCGATATTATTTCCCACGCAGGGGCCGAGTGGAGACACAAACAGCTATTTATGCAGTACCTGGCCAAGCCAGGGTGGCTTGGGAGGGGGAAGCAGGCAGTGGTGAGGACACAGGATGGGTGGCAAGCACCCCCCCACCCTTCTCTGTGCATAAGAGGGGCTGTCTGCATGTTGCCAAAGCCACTCTGCCCTCCTGGGTGTTCCCAGACTTGTGCCCAGGGTGCAAGGTTGGTCCGGGACCACAGACCTGCTCTATGCATTGGGTGTGGAAAGGGGCTCAGGGGTGCGTGTGTTCCCATGGGCAGCACTGGCAAGGCTGGAGCATCTCCATCTGCTGCCCTGCTCCAGGAATGTGTGTCCCCTGCTAGAGCTGAGCAAGTCGGGTGCTGGCTCCATATGCAGGATGGGTCCCACCCACCGTGGGTCCATGGCTGGGTGCTGGGCCAGTGGGATTGAGGAGCATCCACGGAGAGGGAGCACGTGCCTCCCCAGAGGCAGGCAGGGAGGGCTGAGTGGGCAGGGAGGGCTGAGCAGGCAGGCCCCCAGGGCTGCGATTGGATTTTGCTTGGCCATGCTGAGCCTATCGATCCAGTAGTAATTAAAGTCGCTCCAAAACCTGACTCATATTCAACCTTGGGAGGAAGCAGCTTCTCTAAGAAACACCCTCTGTTCCCCATGGTCTGGTACGTTGTGGAGCAAAGCCTTGCCAGGGTGCTTCCAGCCCATCCCAGCCCCTGATGGTCTCTGTCCCAAAGGGGGACCATGCCTTGGGACTGCCTGGGGCCTAGGCAGCAGCACCCATCAGGCAGTATCCTGGCAAGTGACCCCGGCACCACACAACCTCAGTTGCAAATGCTGATTAGGTTCAGCCCTTGGAGTGACATGGACCCTATGGCTATTTTATGGATCCTGGCTGTTTTCTCACTGAGTGCCTGAGACATATCCCTGACATGTAGTAGTACTCTCCCATACCCATTTCTTGCCACTGTCTAGACTCTGGTTGAGGGACTGGCACAGGGAGAGGAGCCTGTTGAGCCCACAGCCACTCCTAAGAGACACGAGGTGTTGGGGTGGACCTAGTGCTGTGTGTCCACGGGCTGCAAAACCTCCAGGTCAGAGTCACTCGGGGAGCTGTGAAGGCCCGCGAGGGGTCTGCGAGGTGTTTGTGTGTGTTTGTATGTGTCCGTGTGTCTGCGTGTGCAGGGACTGGCACGCCCAGCCCTGCCGCCAGCCTCGCTGCTATTCCCGGTATTCGTAGCAGGTCGGGACAGGCACGGGGGAGGGGGAGCTGCCTTTCACCGGCACCCCCCGCACCCTGCCCGGACCCTCCCGCGAGAAAGTAGGGCCGCCGGGGCCCGGGGGCTGCGGCAGGGAGGGGGCGCGGGGCCGGGGGCAGCCCTGGGGACCCCGCGGGCAGGGGACCCCGGGGGCAGAGCACGGGCAACGCGAGCAGCGACGGGGCTTTGCGGCGGGGAGGTGGCTCCATCTGCAGGACGCGGACCGGGCCGGGAGAGCCGGTGTGGGGGATCCCCGCCGCCCCCGCCCGCCGCTCTGTATGCGGGGCACAGCGCTGGGGGCAGCGGACAAGGACATCGGCTCCCCCGGCCCCACCCGCGCCGTTCCCGGGATGCGAGCACGAGGAAGTGGTGCCCCCTCCAGCACCCCTGCACCCCCAGCGCCTCCCGCGCCCGGTGGTCCCCCCGATGCCCCTGCACCCCTTAAGTGCTCTCATCCGGTACACCCAGCGCCTGGGCATCCCCCGCCCCCAAAGGCGACCCTCACCCTACTCCGCAACCCTGCAGCCAGTGCTGCCACCCGTACCCCGGGGCATCCCACGCCCTAAGATCCCGGGGATGCTCCACCGCGCCAGCAGCCGCCGGGGCCGCGGGTCGGACCCCGGTGGCGGCGGGAGGCGGAGGCGGGGCCGGGACGGGCTCCACCCCGGCCCCCGGCCCACATAGGCCGGCCGGGAGGGCCCCTCGCCCTCGAGCCTGCGCCGTCCCGGGGGCCCACGGAGGATCCCGGCGGTCGGAGGAGAGCGTGGGGCAGGAGCTGCGGGTGGATACGTGGAAAGGGGGTGCCTGGCTACCGGCCCTGTCCCGTCCCGGGCGGCGGGATGCTGCGGCAGCGTTGCGGGCAGCTCCTGGCCCGGCTGGAGCAGGGGCTGCAGCTCCTGGAACTCGGCGGCAGCGTGGAGGAAGGTGGGTGTGTGCAGCCCCTCGGCCCGGGGCACACCGGTACCCTCGTCTCTGCCGCCGGCGTGGTCTGGGGAAGCTGGGAGCTGGCCCCCCGTCCCGGCTGACCACCCACTGCTGTTGTCCCCAGACTACATCCGGATCGCTCGGTGCTTTGAGGCGACGCGCCAGAGATGCTGCCGGCTGGAGCAGGATGGGCGTCGTGCCCGCGAGCAGCTGGCCCGTGCGGAGGCCGAGCGGGCAGCACTGGAGGTGAAGCTCAAGCACGCCCGAAACCAAGTGGAGGTGGAGATGAAGAAGCGGCACCGGGCAGAAGCTGAGCTGGAGAAGCAGGTCAGGGGGCTGGCCGCAGGCATACCCTGCGGGTCTGGCTGCGGGGACCTCAGCCCGCTCACCACCACCCTTTTTCACTTGCAGGAGCGCAAACTTCAGCTGGTCCTTGAGCTGCTGATGCGGGAGCCATGGGGCAACGAGGCACTGAGCAGGGAGCAGTGCTCTGTTCTCAGTGGCCTTGCTGGCCGGCGCCTTGGGGCAGCCTTGGCACCCGTCAGGAGGTGAGCAGGGATGGCGGTCCTCACCCCAGCCCCTCGGTCAGCTGTGCCCCTCTCCCCCTCAGCACTGCTGGGCTTGAGGGGCTGGTGGGCAAGGAGGTGCTTGGGCTCTGCAGAGGCATCAGCTGTGGGCTCCCAGGAGCAGCTGCACGAGTAGGTGCCGGCTGAGGGGGGGAATTGCTCCAGCTGAGCTCACTCTGCAGGTCATCTGCAGTGGACGAGTCGTGCCAGTCCCTGCTGTCCCACTCAGATATCAGCTATGACCGCACTGAGGATGACGTGGTAAGAAGTGTTCTGCTGTGAGTCTCAGGGTTCACCTCAGCAGTGAGGGGGTGGTTTTGCCCCACTTCTGCAGTGGCACAGCCCCTTTGTGTATCCATGGTTGAGGGGGGCTGCTGTCAGAGCTGGAGACGAATGCTGGGGCTGCCCCTGGCCTGATGCAGCCCCAGACTCCCTGCTGCCTTTCAGGATGTTGATATGACGGTGGTGCGGACCCTGAAGCGCAAAGTTACGGAGCGGCAGGTATGAGGAAATGCTGGGATGTAACAGTTTTGGGGGCTGGTGTTGAGGTGGAGTCTGTGCTCCCGTGTGGGTGAGGATCACCAGCTCTGATCACACTCCTGCAATGTGCCCTTTGGGTCCCTCTGCCCATCCAGGTCCCAGTGTGCAGCCCAGGCTGGGGTGCTGGCCCTGTGCTATGCAAGGTGAGGACACCCAGATACTTCTCCATCCCAGCACAGGAGGCTGCAAGGAGCCTGGCAGGGAATTTAATTTATTGATGCTGGGCTGGGAGCATCGTCTCTCGGCAAACCTCCCACGATCAATAGAAACTCCATTACGCTCCACCGTGGCCCAGCTGGGCTCCTCAATAATTCATCCCCATGTGCGGGCATCCCGCACCCTGCTCTGCTTGCACCTCTGCATTGCAGGCCTGACCTGGCTTCCCCCAGCCCCAGGGCTGACTCTGACCCAGTGGGGCAGCCTGGGTCCCCATGGTGCCTGGTGTGGGGCAGGCAATGCTGGTGTGTAGAGTGAGACTGGGACTTTTTGGTGAGCTGAGGCCACTTGGTTTGGGTACTCTGGAGTGTGGGGGAAAGTCAGGGAGGAGGGTCTCTGCCCACTCCTCCCACTATCTTCTGTTTCCAGCGTGCGTCCCTGGCCCCTCAGGTTGGCCCTGTGGTGATGGCGAAGCGGCACCGTTCTTCTGTGGCACCCCATAATGCTGTGAGTAGAGACCCCAGCATGGCCTGGGCAGGGATGGCATGCATGGGCCTTCTTCCCAGTGCCAGGAGGCAGTGCAGCAGCCCTCAGTGCTGTGGATGCTGTGGGGACAGTGCTCAGCTGTCTCCTCTGGGTGGCTGTGTCCTTCAGCCTGTATCCCCCCCTGTACCCATGGTGGCAGCATCCCTGGCTGTGCAGGTTCACAGGAATGGGGATCAGAAGGAGCAGAGATCATGTGGGAGATGTTGGAGAAGTGTGGGGCTGCAGACACATACCCTACTAGTCTCCCCTTTTGACAGGTGAGTGTCCCCTCTATGCCCCCTCCTGCTGAGGTCCCAGGCCCTGCTGACAGCCTCCTGCCTGCTGTCCTGGTGCCACAACGCCGCTCTCGCCAGGGACATCGTGTATCCACACGTGCAGGTCACAGGACGGAAGGGCTGAGAAGGGGGTTGATGGGTGGTATGGGACGAGCCTCAAGGTGCTGCTGTCACAGGGGAGGGAGGGGATCTGTTGGGGGACGCTTGTCCCCACCTTGGCAGTGCTGGGGCCCTCTGGATGTGCCAAATGCCACTGTCTCAGGCAGAGACTCCCTGGGAGGTGGGAAGCCTCCTCACGTCCTAGCTGGTAGAAGGAGTGGCTTGCCTTTCAGGTCTCCCTCCACTGCCTCCTCCCTCTGCAGAGCTGACCATGGCGTGGGGCACCGGTGAAGATCTGGGCTGCCATGCTGCAGAGCAGGAGAGCCACACTGAGGGCAGCTCAGCAGGGCAGCCAGCACCAGCCCCCTTCCCCTCACCTCCACAGAGCCTCCCACCAGTCCAGCACAAGTTCACCTCCAAAACGGTGTGTGACCCAGCCTCTCTCTCCTCTGGGGAGGTGGGCAGGGGAGACAGTCATAGGGTGGGGGCAAGGCTGTCCTTCATCCCCCAGCCCCTTAGCTCTGCCTGCAGCAGGAATGGATAGAGACAGTGGGACCTGGCTGGGGGAAGATAAAGGAGTGATACTGGGTATCTGCAGGAAGCAGGGCCCCTGATCCTGTTCCTCCTCTCCAGGTGATCCGCCCTGAGCCATGTGGTGTCTGTGGATCCCGCATCCGCTTTGGGAAGACTGCCATCAAGTGCTGCCAGTGCCAGCTGCTGCTGCACACCAAGTGCCGGCAGCAGTGCCCCAGCCTCTGCGTACCCAGGCCTCACCACCACGCCTGGCCCCGTGAGGTGAGCGAGGCACAGCAGTGCTTGGGGGCCTCTCCATGTCCCCAGGAGGCTTCAGGGCTACTGGCCCTAGGATGCTGGGCCTCTGCCCACCCTGGCTGCAGGGCTGGGCGGTGGGCACAGTGCAGGTTGGCATTGTTCTCCCCAGGGTGTGCTGGCTGACTTTGCACCCTCCACGCCACCCCTGGTGCCCACGCTGGTGGTGCAGTGTGTGACCGAGGTGGAGACGCGAGGCTTGACAGAGGTAGGGGCCAGGATGGTGAAGGCGGCAATGCTGTGGTTCCCATGGGGCTGAGCCCCTTTCCCTGTGCCCCAGACAGGGCTGTACCGGGTGCCAGGCGCGGAGCAGCTGGTGCGGGAGTGGAAGCGGAAGCTGCTGCGGGCTGGGGGTGTGCTGCCTGCCCTCAGCAGCGTGACTGACATCCATGTAGTGTGTGGGGTGCTCAAGGACTTTCTGCGGGGGCTCAAGGAACCACTGGTCACCTTCAGCCTCCACCCTGCCTTCCTGAGGGCTGCAGGTGAGCAGGGGTCCCAAGGTGAGGGAGGGGGAAGGGACTGCTTCTCCCCTAACACTGCTCCCTGGTGCTGCCACAGACATCCCCGATGATGCTGCCAGTGACACAGCCCTGCGCCATGTGGTGAGCAAGCTGCCCCCAGCCAACAGAGATACCCTGGCTTTCCTCATGCTGCACCTGCTCAGGTGAGTGTCTCATCCTGGCATGGGTCTGTCCCCATCTCCTGGCTCTCTGCCCCTCACCCAGGCTTTGTGCCCTAGAGTGGAGAAGCTGCAGATGAGGAGCCCCTGTGCTGGGCAGCATGCTCACACCCTCTGTCCCCCCTTGCAGGGTGTCACATAGCCCCGACTGCAAGATGGATGTGCTCAACCTGTCCCGCGTGTTTGGCCCTACGCTGGTGGGACACAGCTCAGCCAACCCCACACCACTCGCCATCATGGAGGACACGCCACGGCAGTGCAAGGTGAGGGGTCTCTGAGGTGTGGGGTGTGCTCTGGGTACTGCCCATGTCCCCATCCTACACCTCTCTCTGCCCAGGTGGTGGCTCGTCTCCTTTCACTGCCACCCAGCTTCTGGAGAGGCTTTGTGGGGACAGAGCAGGAGAACCTGGTGCCAGTGCCAGCCCCGAGGCGTGAATGTGGTGAGCACAGGAGCCCTAGCCCCCACCCACCCTGGCTTTTGGCTTCTTTGAAGGGTCCTGGTTGTCCATGGCTGGGATGAGATAGCTGTCCCCACTCTGTCCTGCAGAACCGTTCTTCCAGCCCATTGCCTCCCCGGAGCCCAAGCCAGGCCAGCTGAGCCCAGCTGGCACCTGCTGCCTCCCCAGCACCCTGCGGAGCTGCGTGGGCACGGCCACCCGGCCCCCGTGAGTGCTGTCGGGTGTGGGTGGGGGCCCAGGGGAGCTCGCTTTGTACCCCTGACTCATCTCTCCCCACGCAGGCAGGGGCCGGCCCCGAGGAAGGTGGGCCGGTTCTTCCCTTCTCCTGTGTAGCCTGCAGCAGTGGCTCCCTCGGGACACGGAGCCGGCACTGGAGGAGGAGCGAAGACTGCGGGACCAGGCAGTCATCCACTGTCACTGCCTGTGGGGTGCCAGTGCAGAGCTCAAACCTCTGCTCTGCTTGCCTGGGGACTGGGGAGCAGAGCTGGCTCTGCCCAGCTGTGGTGGCAGGGACACTGCCCTAGTGCTGTACTTTGAATCAGGTTTGTATTAAATGTTTGCAGCAAAACACACCTGGCTGTGGCTGCTGTCTGTCCCACCCTGCTGCTGCCAAGAGCTGGGGCTCACTAGAGCCTGGCTGGGCAGCAAACGAGAGCTGAGCAATGCTCCACAGAACCTCTGCTTTGGAAGGGCAGGCAGAGCCCCCTCCCACCTGAGCTGAAGCCCTCTTCTTCTGCTCTGGAGCCCCGGATGGGGGAGGCCCCTCTTTGAGCCCAGATGTTGGCCTCAAGTAATTGGAGCTGTTGCTGCTCAGGGCAGGACAACCTTAAAGTGTTTCCAGACTTCCTGGCACCTCAGTGGAGGCCTACTTAACTCCTTCCTCCCCTCCAGCCCGGGCAGTGCTAGAGGTGCACAAAGCCCAAGCAGGGCTGAGCTGTACAGCTCCTTCTCTCCAAGAGGGGGAAGCAGGATCATGCTGTAATGGAGCAAGGTCCCAGGAAGGGCTTGTCCCCCAGATAACTCTGCAGAAGGGGCAACCAGTGCAGAGGGACCTTAGGGAAAAGAGGCATTACACAACAGGGATGAGAACTGCCCCTGGGCCACATCAAGCAGCCAATAAACCTTTGTCCCTACTAAAAGCCAGACGAGCTGGGGCACATGAGAGAAAATTCATGTGCAATCCTGAAAGTAAGTACTTTGGCTCAGTTTTCCCCAGCACAGAAGTCTACACCAGAGGGCAAGGAAATTAACACATCCAAGGCAGAGGCAAAACTGAAGGTGTTTAATGTGCTTAAAGCTAGGGAACAGCTAATCCCCGCCCAGGACCACAGGAGAACTGGCACAGGAAGGCACAGGGCTGGCAGCAAGGATTTACTCCAAATCCATCGCACTGGGATGGTACTGGATGGATGAGGAATACCTAATGCAGTGCCTTGCTGAAGGTGAGAGGCATGATGGGGCCCTTGGTGGAGTGCAGGGCTTTAACACGGAGTTCAAAACCAGGGAAGTAAAAGGATAAAGGGCAGCGTTGGTTGCTGCAGACAATCTGTGTCAGGCTCAGGAGGAAACTGCCTTCCATAAAATCAGGTTTTTGAGGCAAAATGAGGTGCTAGATCTCTGCTATGTGCACACACGTAAGTTGATTGCTCTGGTGCCCAGTGGATGTGGCTGGTGACAGGGGGAAACATGCAGTGAGCCCCCCCAAGCTCCAGCCATGCTGGTATGAAGGAGGCTGTTGGCCCACCAGGGTAGCAGAGGCTTGCTGCCTTCACTCTGAGCCCCACCTAGGCAGCAGGCACGGGTCTCAACCTGACAGGAGAAGGCTTGGTAGAGCTGGCAGCTCTCCTGGCTCACACTGCGCCCATAAGGCAGAGGTGGTACTGGGGAAAGGGGTGTTCTTGCAGCTCCCTCCAGGGCCAGCAGGCCACTAGTCCGACTCAGCCCTCATCTGTGTGCCAGTGCCCTTAGGACAGCCTGGCACTCCTGTTTTCCCAGCAGTAGGCAGGAGCCCAGCTCAGGCTGTTGCAATCATGCTGAAAGCAGGAGCCTCAATTACTCCTGTGGGGTGAGCTGCCTACACATGACAGGCACATTCAAAGCTCCCAGGTCTTGGAGATGGGCCAAGACCTTCCAGGGAGTTGCAGACAGCAAATGATGTGGGGAGAGCCTGGTGAGGAGGGGCAAGGTGGTGTTGGTAGTGCCCTTTGGTGGAGAAACACACTCAGTTGGACCCAAGACACTGCAGGCAGCAAGTGCTCCCTGCATACACACGCAGGCTGGTGCCAGGGCCATGTACTGTCCCCAAAGCTATCACCTTGGCCTAGGGCTGGTCCCTGGGCTGCAAGAGAAGTAGCATGCAAGGCTGATGCTCATCAGCTTTAATGTCTGTCTGGAGCAGTAGTCAGGCACTTGCAGGGCTCCTGGCCTGCACCTACCCCTCTGGGGGTGCTGAGAACCTCCCAGGACATGAGGCCTCAGTGCAGGCTCTTGTGGGGCACAGCATGGAGAAAGGGTGGCTGGTGCTGCCCATGACTCACAGGATAATCTGGTTTTTGTAGCTGCGGCTCAGCTCCTTGTGAGGAAGGACAATGGAGTTGAGAATAACGACCTCAGCAGGAATGGTGACACTGCAGCCTGCGGGGAGAACGCAAAGGGTTTAGCTGGAGGGGAGAAGCTGCCTCGCTGAGCAGGGCCAGGGCCGTTCCATGCAGCAGAGACGTACCCAGGATTGTGATGGATGGTGTGAGGCGCCCATCCCGGAAAAGGGTCTCGCTGTCGATCTTGGCATAGGGATCGTTGGGGTTGGGGTCGCTGGGCGTTCCTTCAACCCGGGCCCAGCGCCCAATCGTGCTGTCCCAGCCCACAATGGTATTGAGGACACAGGTGTGGTCCTGGGGTGAAGGAGAGGGGAATGCAGGGTGCTGCTGCCTCCCTGCAAGGGCTGGGGGTTGCCACCTACTCCCTCAGACCCTACTCACATGGAGCGAGGCGCCGTGCAGGACGATGGACTCTCGCACACGCACACCAGCGCCCACTGCCACACCCTCCCCAATGGAGACGTTGGGGCCCAACTGTGAGGACAGAGGGAGGTGATGAGGGCAAGGAGGACAGCGATGCCCTTGGTACCCCTGAGCGTGTCCCTGCCCCGGGGCCTCCCCAGCCTGCACTCACCACTGCAGTGCTGTCGATGGAGGCTGTCGGGTGGATGTACACATTCCCTGCAACACAAGGCAGCGCAGTCAGGGGAGGCAGCTCACAGGAGCACCTGTGATAAGGGGAGGTCCCACTCATGGGTCCCTCCCTAGGCAGCCCCAAAAGCATTAGGGGGTCAGAAGGGTACCTCGGATGACAGGGCCTCCAGGTTTGTTCTGGGCTAGTCTCTCTGGGTGGCTTTTGCTGTACTGGTTCAGGTAAAGGCGGCTGGCATAGATAGCAGAGCTGGAGGAGGAAAAACAGAAGACTGTTATTATCACTCTGGCACTACCAGGGCAGAGGAGGATCCAAAATCAGCACCGCCCACCCACCCCCTGGGCTCTGCCTGAGCACTCTCCACTCCCATCCCTGGTACAGATCACTCCCATCCGTGGTACAGATCACTTGATGCTCCTGTTGCACCAACTCTAGCTCCAGCCCTTACCCAGCTGACTTGATCTGGCTCCAGAAGCCATCAGTTTTGTAGACATAGAGTTTGCCACTCCCAGCCAGGGCCGTGAAAACGTCCTGCTCTAGCCGGATCACTTCTGCACGCTGCCAGCCATTGGAGCTTTCCTCTCTGCAAGCAAGAGTCCTGTCAGGCACCCACCCCAGTCATGGCCTCAGCCGAGGACCCCAGGAGACCTACCCTCCCCAAATGCAGGAGCTCTGACAATCCCAGATTCCTACCTAGCCATGCACTTCTCCCCCACGGTGAGGACAGCGCCAGCTGTCAGGCTAGGCTGGGACAGCCCCACTGAGCCCCAGAGCAGCAGAGGAACAGGGCTCTGCCAGCCAAAATAAGCTCTGAGCCAGAAGTTGATGGTGCAAGAGCCCCACCTAGTCCAGGTGGGTGTATGATCCTGTCCCCAGTCCAGAGCCTGCACAGCTGGATTTTAGCTTGGGTGGTGGCAGAGATGTGAGGTGAGAGGCTGGCTGGTGCAAAGAGCTGGGGAGGGGAGCAGAGCATTTCCCAGGTGAAAGGCTTGCTCAGCCTCTCGTCCAGAGCTTAATGAGAATGGGGTGGGAAGAGAGGAAGGGAGAGGGAAAGTCTCAAGCTGACCAGGAGCAGAGCAGAGGAAACAGCAGCCTGGAGAAGGGAGGGAAAGCATGCATTACCACTAGGACCAATCCAGCCCAGAGAGCAGCCAGTGCAGACACAGAGGGAGACTTACCCAAGGTAAGGACAGCTGGTGCAGGACCAGGAAACAAGTGAGTGATGGCAGAGGAGAAGAAAAGATAGAGAAAGAATGGAGGATGAGCGTGCTGCTGCAGCCCCGGGAAGCAGGGGGGGTGGGAGGGACACTGAGCAGAGTGAGGCACTCACAGTGCTAGCTCCTGCTGGTTCCTCTGGAAGACCTCACCAATGTGCTGGAAGATGGCAGGTGTGAAGAGGTAGATGCCACAGTTAATGATCTCACTGACAAACGTGCTGGGCTTCTCCACGTAGTGCTGAACCTGGAGGCGAGAGAAGAGACGAATCCCAGGGTGCAGCCCCTCTACCCAGCATCACACCCTCTGTGGCATGCTGGGAACAAATACCCACGCAGGCAACACAGCACCTGCTGCCCACGCTGCGCTTGACTCCCCAAGCCCCTCCAGTACCTCCTGCGTGTCCGTGTTTGCCACGATACAGCCGTAATTCAGTGCCTGTGTCCTGTTGGCCTAAGAAACAAGGACAGTGTTAGCAATGATGGAGCAGTAGGCATAGGGAGGCAGAGCAGATGAAACCCGGACCTCAGTCTGCGACCCACCCACCACAGGAGCTGCTGGCTTCTAAGCCCACAGCAGAGCACTGCAGCTCTTCTGCTCCCCAGCACTGCCACTCACTGTGGTACCCAGAATGACAAAGCTGTGCACGTCCCCGTGCTGCTGCTGAAACTCCAGCATCTCCTGTAAGGGGAACTCTGAGCACACGTCTGCGTTGAGGACAAAGAAGGCCTCAGCACCACCTGACAGGATCTGGTCTCGGAAGTGATAGATGCCACCACCCGTGCCCAGGGCTGCGTACTCCTGAAGATACCTATAAGCCAAGCAGGGAAAAGGGAGGGCTTAGGGAAGCAGGTGCCTAGTGGCACCAACTGGCAGCAGGGCTGGGAAGGGTTGGGAGGGACTGGAGAGACATAATCCTGCCATGCAGTGATGGGGTTCATGCGGGCATTGCACAGAAGAAGGAGGCTGTGGCAACTCAGAGCTGTGCTAGAGAGGCATCTCTGGAGCAAGAACCATCCAGGGCAGGGCCCAAGGCAAAGGAAAGGTGGCGGAACTAATGAGGGAGCCTGGCTGTGTCCATCCATGGTGGGACACAGCGCTGACTGGGGGCTGCCAGCCTGGAGAAGGCAGGTGAGGGGTTGAGCCAGGCTGTGCCACTGGGTGTGCCCCAGGGGTGAGAGAGTTCTGCCCACCTGATGGGAATCTTGAACTCCTGCTGCGCCGATACGAGAAAGCGGCTGAGGGCCTCGTTGGGCTGGTAGAAACCCATCAACAGGATCTCCTTCATGCCGGGCACCTGGGGGGGGGACGGAGGAAGGGAGCAGAAAAGAAAGGGATGGCACTTCGCCCTTGGCTCCACGGCCCCGGCCCCAGCCCCAGCCCCCGGCCTCCCGTACCTTGGCGCAGGCCTCGATGTGATGCTGCACCATGGGCACCCCGGCCACGGGGAAGAGCGGCTTAGGCACCTCGAAGGACAGCGGCCGGAACCGGGTCCCTGCGGAGCAGAGCGGGGTCGGCGGGGCACTGCGCCGGCGGGACACCCCGAGGGCCCGGCGCACTTACCCTTCTGCGGGCCCCCGATGAGGATGACGGCCTTGAGCGGCATCGCGGCTCGGCTCCGCTCCGCTCCGGCGGTTCCGCACCGAGCCCCGGCTCCGCAACCCAGCCCCGCTCCCGGCCCGGCCCGGCCCGGCCCCGCCGCCACTTCCGCGCACGTGGCTGTGACACGTCAGCGCCGCGCCCGCTGTCGGCGTCGCCCACCACCAGGGGGCGCCGCGGGCGCTGGGAGGACCCTGGAGCGTGAGGGGGGCGGTTGTGGCCGTGCGGGCGGCGATGGTCAGTGCGGGTGTGAGGTGGTCAGTGCGGGTGTGAGGTGGTCAGTGCGGGCGGCGACGGTCAGTGCGGGTGTGAGGTGGTCAGTGCGGGGCGCGACTGTGGCCGTATGCGCGTGCGATGGTCCACAGGGGTGTGCGGGGGGCGGCTGTGGCCGTGTGGGTCTGCGCAGGGCAGCGTGAGCGTGCAGGGCAGGTGCTGTGGCTGTGTGTGTGCCCCAGCGCTTCGGTGCGCAGTGCGGGGACACCATGGGCTCTGACACAGCCTTGGACACACGGGCGTGCCACAGGCACAGGTTTGTAAGCACGTGTGTGCGTGTCGGGAAGCGTGTGGCTGCCCGCAGGCACCAGGCTGTGCGCGTGTGCCCGTGCCCGCAGCCGCAGGCACAGCACCGAGGGGCGGGTGGGTGCAGTCAGGGCAGCTGTGGGGGGCAGCGGGCTGTAACCGGAGCAGTCCCTGCCGGCACGGCCCGGCCTCATATGGGTAGCGGATATTTATAGCCAGGCATCAGGTCCCTCACCGACACCTGCCGTGCCCGCAGCAGGAGCCCTTCCCTGCTGCCCCGCTGTCCCAGCCACCATCGGGCCCTCTGGCACTCCGTATTTTCACTCCCGGACGTGAGAGCCATGTGAATCAGCCTCGCTGCACTCGCCCCAGTGCTTCACTGCTTCTCTGCCTTTTTCACCAGGTTTCCAACATGGAAGCCCAGCCTCACATAGAAGCCTTTCTGGACTTGGGTGCCTAGGTTTTGGGGCAAGGACCCTCCCGAGATTCCAAGGGCTGCACTTCACACTTGTGCAATCCCCTCCCAGCAATGCACTGAAACTGGAGGGGCTGCTCAAGGTCTTTATTGCTGCTCTGGCATGTTGCTTGCTCCAAACCATGGGGACATTGGCAACTCTGGAGCCCGGCAGAGAGGAGGGGACAGGGATGGGGACGGGAATGAGCAGACGCCTTCTCCCCAAAGTCAATAAATAAAGCCCTATCACTACAGCAGCATGAGGAAGGTGAGTGCCCAACCGCTGTTCCTGTCCCCCTGCTCAGGGCACCCCACATCGTGCCACCAGCCAGGGAGGGCTGAAGAGGGGGCACAGGGCAGGGCAAGGCACCTTGGGGTCAGGTGGGAGGTGTGAGGGGTCTGGGGACAGGCGGGCAGGCTGGTGGTGGGGTACAGGGCAAGGTCCGGAGCTAGGTGGGCAGAGCATGAGCAGCATGGGCCTGAGCAGACACAGGAGGTGTGCGTGGCACCTAGGTGCCCCCCTGTGAAAATGGGGTGCTTGCCAGTCCCCCACCCTGGCACAGGGCACAGCTGACAGCCCCAGGAAAGGCACCGGCATCGGTCCTGGAGCCACAAACCCACTTGCCAGGACCAGGGCTGGGAGGAATGGAAGGTGGGGGCTGGCGGCCCCCGCTCCCAGCTGTAAGGACTGGGGCTGTGCTGGCTGGCAGGGGATTGTGAGCAGGCCCCTCTCTGCAGGAACCACTGGAGCAACCTCAGTCTTCTGGTGCTGGTGTGCAAACCAGGGGGAGCACAGGGACTGCCACACCGTGGCCAGGGGCAGCTGCAGGCTGCAGTGTAAGGCACACGGCAATGGGACCCATGTGGCCAGGGCTTGCCGGGAAACTGCCAGCTCTCCTCCTCCCACCCGGGCCTTCCCTTTCCCCCCTGTCTGCATCCCATTCTCCCCCTGACCCTCTGCCACATTCTCTTCCTTGCAGCAAGGCTTCCCACCACCCTCCCACTGCCGGACCCCACTGCTGGTCTGGCTTCGGCAGCACCTCCTCTCCATCGGCACTGCCAAAATGATGCTGCTGGCCACCATCATCCCTGACAGCAGCACATGAGGTCCATGGACTCATCCTGGCGCATCCCGGCTCCTCCTCAGCCACTCTGTACCGTGGCCCATGGAATGTTCCTCTGGCTCCCCGGCCCCTCATGGCCGTGGCCAAGGCACCAGTTACTGTGGCCCTGGTGGCTGGCCACCCTGGTAGGAGCGGAGTAAGACCTTGTGCTTCGTGACAGCCTCGCTGCGGCGCCGCTGGTGATCCACCAAGAATTCCTTGAGGCGGTTGGTGGTGAAAGTCAGGGTCTGGCGGCGCAGCTTCATCAGGTAGGCGTCCTGGAGCCAAGCATTGGCGAAGCAGTCCTTCACCGTGGGGCGGCTCCTGGGGCAGAGCCAGCTCTGCATCAGGGACTGCCCCGGGGGATGCCCACTGCTGCTCCACCCCCCAAACCCAGCCACCACCCCTGCCCTGCAAGACCCCGGGGGTCCCAGCCCTCTCCAAGAGCAGTGGTGGACTCCAGGGCCCTGGACTCAGGAGATGCCAGACCTCTCCAGAAGCAGGGATGGACTCCAGGTTCCCACTGATGATATCTGGAGGGGTCCCATGTGGCAGGGAGCTGGCTCAGTCACAGGCACAGTCTGGGGCCACGTGTCCTCCCTGGTTGGGTTGGGCACTCACCAGGGGTGGACAGTGAGGACCTTGCGGATGAAGAGGGCAGCAGTCTGCGAGACATTAGGGTACAGCTTGAAGGCATCAAAGCGCCCCGCCAGGATGCGGTTCTCCGTCTCGATGGGGTCCAGTTCGAAGAATGGTGACCGCCCGCTGAGCCTGTGATGGTGGAGGGGGTGGATGGGCTGGGGGGACAGCAGTGGCAGGGCACTGCTGTCCCCCTTCCCCCCATCCCTGGTTTGAACAGCCACAGCTGCCCAGGGTGTCTTCATTCTCATGTCCAGCTGGGAAGGGTCTGCTGGGCTACAGCATCCCTCAGCCCACCATCAGTTTGCTGTCCTCCATGGCACCGAGCCCTGAGTGGGGCTGACTACACTTCAGGGTTCTCATCCCCCAACCCCTTCTCTTACATGATGTAGGTGAGGACGCCAATGCCCCAGACATCTGCTGCGGAGCCCACCGGGTCCCCCTTCACCACCTCTGGCGCTGTGGGCAGGGGAGCAGGTCTGTCATATACACAGAGACACCAGCCCCAACATCTGCAGTAGCCCCAGCACCCACAGCATCCACAGTATCCCCAACACCCATAGCAGCCAAGCACCCACAGCAGCCACAGAACTCCACTACTGCATCCTCCAGCACCCCTCCCTGACAGTGCAGCACCCTGACAGAGCCCAGCACGTCCAAGGACACCCCAACTGCCCCACAACACCCAAACTCTCCCACTGACCCTAGCGATGTTACAGAAATTCTCAGCAGACACCCCCAGTACCCCAAAGGCCTCCCACCTTCCCCAAGGACACAGTTCCTCTCCATTCCCAAGCCCCCCCAGAGCACAGGCATACATGCACACCTTTGGGAATAAGCATGGCCCAGTTCTGTCCCTGTCCCCTTCCCCATGCCACTGCACCCCTGGTGCCCCACTCACACATGTACTCCAGGGTGCCGGCACGCCGTCCCAGCTGCCGCAGCACAAGGGGGTTGTAGGTCTGGGCACTGCCAAAATCGATGATCTTAAGGGCATTTGTGCCTGAGACGATGATGTTGTCTGGCTTGATGTCGAGGTGCACAATGCGGCGGCCGTGCAGGTACTCAAGGCCCTGCAGGAGCTGCAGTACGTAGCTCACCACGTCATCCTCCGAGTAGCGAAACCTGGGGGCAAGTGGCATCAGCAGGCAGCCCCATACCAACAACTGTCCCCGGTGGCCCTGTGCCCACCTGTACCTGTCCACAATACTGTAGAGGATCTCCTTGCCAGCACAGTTCTCGCAGATGAGCACCAGGTAGCGGGGGGTGATGTACGCCTCATGCAGGGCCATGATGCGCTCATGGTGCAGCGCCTTGAGGATCTCGTACTCCTGCAGCACGCTCTGCTTCCGTTCTGCCTCGTAGGGCACAATCTTGGCCATGAAGTGCTTCCCTGTGGCATTCTCCTTGCACAGCCGGATCACCCCGAATCGGCCTCTGCGGCATAGGGCAGGATTCAGCATCCCTGGTGTGGGGTGCTGCAAGAACACCCCTGGCAGAGCATCTTGTCCCACCGCTACTCACCTTGCTTTCTCATCCAAGAAGGTATATGGCTTCTGGGGGACACCCTGCCGCAGTGCTGTGCTGTCTTTTGCCCCTGGGACCCCACTGGCAGCTGGGGGCTCTTTGGAGGATGGGGTAGTGGTGGTGGGCTCCAGCGCAGGGGGTGATGTGGGGGGCATGGAGATGAAGGAGGTGACCATGTAGGGAGGCATCTTCCGTGCAGGTGTGTTGGGGGTGGGAGACTGTGTAGGGGCTGAGCTGGGCATGGTTGACACTGGGGAAATGGTGGGGGACTTGGAAGGAGACAGAGCCTGGGGCGGGGGGGAAGTGTCCGTGGGGGGTGCAGGGGAGCCCTGAGTGGGGGTGTCTGTGTGAGGAGAGGTAACAGTCCGAGGGGGGGTGAACATCAGCTCAGGGGGCACATAGACAGTGATGTTGGGTGGAAGCTCAGCATCTGGTGGCATGCCCTCTTCATGGGGTGCAGAGGGTGGAAGGACCCCTAGGGGGGCACCCTCCTGTTCTGCTCCAGCTGCCTTCTGTACCACTCCCTTGTGCTTGCGTGGCGGCGTGGTGGGAGGGGCCCCTGCGGCCACCGGCTCCAGCTGCTCCTCGGCTGTCTGGGTCGACCGGCTGGAAGCCATCTTCTCAGGAATGGGGACAGCAACATCCTTGGCTGGGGCAGCTCGGGCATCTGCAGGGAGCAAAGGGAGGTGTGAGCCAGGTGGGGATAAGCTAGGAGCGGAGTGTAAGTGGCACCTCATTTCCCAAAGCCCTGGGGGGGAAGATGCCCTGCGACTCAAGGATCCCTAAAGCACCCCAGAGACCACAGGTGGCCCCATGGCTGCCCCACGCCCACGGGACAGGGCTTGCTCACCTGCTGCCTCAAGATGCACCTTTACTGAGGGGTTGCTGTAAGGTCCCTGGCCAGCCTTGTTGACACAGGCCACACGGAACTTGGCAGTGCTCCCGGGAGGCAGTTCAGTCACGTTGAAGTAGCAGTCAGCGATGCCAGTGCTGACAATCTTCCATTCATGCTCCCCTGCCAGAGCAGAAGTAAGGTAAGGAGAGAGCAGACCAGGGATAGGGGCAGCCCACTGTCCCCCGTCCTTGATTCTGCCAAGCCACAGGGGACAGCCAGGACATTGGGCACTTTTGTCCTGGCTAGGTGTCCCTCTGTGAGCCCATATTCCTGGATGTGGCCCCCAGGGGATGTGAAGCAGCACCACATACCGTCCAGTCTGCGCTCCAGTGTGTAGGTGCAGGGGGCTTTGCTCTCAGCAGGCTTCCACAGCACCAGCACTGTGTTCTTGTACTTCTGGGGGATCTCCGGGGTGCCTGGCCGGCCAGGGAGCCCTGCAAGGGTACAGACAGGGTGGGCTGGGTGTCCAGCCAAGGGCAGGGCAGAGCTGCTGCAGTGAGAGGGCACAACACATGGGTTCAGAGATGCTGGAAATGCTCATGCAAAACCAGCCTGTCTTCTTTCAAAAGCCCCAGTCTCTTGCAGATGTGGAGAGCAGTACTCCAGTGACCCGCGCCAACTTGTCCCCCGCCATGTGCCTGACTCATGCTCTTTCTGTCTCCTGAGGTCCCCCCAGCCTCCTTACGTGCCACAGCCAGTGTGCAGGAGCTGATGGCTGTGCCCAGGATGTTGGCGGCTGCACACTCGTACAGCCCTGCATCCTTCCTGGAGACCTTGGCGATGGTGAGCATCTGACGTCCGTCCTTGCAGGAGACGACGTTCAGCCCACTGTCCGGCTGCAGGGACCTCTTGTCTGTAGGGGGAGCAGAGGATGATACAGTGCCCTGCCAGAGCCCACCCACTGAGGCAGTGCAGGCAGCTCCCCACCTTTCATCCAGAGGATCCGTGGGGTTGGGCTGCCAGCAGGAAGGCAGCAGAGGGTCAGCGCCTCGCCCTCCAGCAGCACCTGGTCCTTCAGCTTGATGTGGAAAATAGGGGGGAAATCTGGAAAGCAGAGTGGGGGATTAGGCTGGGGTGGGGACACGCACCGACCATCCCGTCCTGCGGCTGCACTTACCCGATTCACTGGGTGTGTGTGGCCGGCCGGCGGCGAGTCCCTCCTCCTGCAGAAGGCTGGAGGGGATGCTGGGCTGTGAGGCCATCTTCTCCTTCTTGCCCCGGGAGAGCCCCCAGCGCTCCCAGCGGGACCTCTTCTGGCTGTCACCTCCACCTGTGGGCACCCAGGGCAGCTGAGAGCGGGGCCAGGCCACGGCGACCACGCCTGCCGTGCCCACAGCGACTGGGCCAGGGGTTGCCAGCAGGAGTCTCCCGCAGGATCCCTCCTCATCGCTCACCTTTGGCGGAGGCAGAGGAGCCTGTGCTGACCTCGGAGCGCAGGGACTCAGAAGAGGGGGCGGGGGCGGGGACGGGCCCCGGTCGCAAGCTCTCACCCTCGGAGCTGGTGCGACGGAGTTCTCGGGGCCCCTCGCCCTCCGGTCGCTCATCCGACACACTGCGGAGCCGCGCCGACACCCGCTCCATTGTGGCACTGATCTTCCTCCGCACGGCCACCGCCGGTGACTCGCTCTCCCCACCACCCCCCGGCTCTGACTTGAGGCTCTCTGAGTCCCTCCGCTCCCTGGAGCTGGCCAGAGCCATGCTCCAGGAGAAGCGGCGCCCACCAGATGGGGTCTCACTGCTTCCGTCCTCCCCCATGCTCTTCTTCCTCTCAGCAGGCGGGGTCCGTTTGAGGAGTATGGACATCCTCCGAAAGAAGCCCCCGTCCTTCTCCACCTCATGCAGGTCCTGCACCGACTTGGACTTGGCTGCCAGCCCGGTGGGCCGGTCCTTGCGCAGCTCCAGGGGCACACCGGCTGGTGTAGGACGGTAGATGCCCTCGTCAGAGACTGGGGGGCCAGCCAGGTGCCGGTCCTCGGAGCGGGAGCGGGTGAGGAGCTTCAGCCCTCTGGTGAGGGATGATTCGCGGCCCCGCTTGAACTTGGCCTCAAAGACCTCCTGCGAATCGATGTCCTGGATGACCAGGGAGCTGGAGGAGCCGGTGGGCTTCACCTCCCTCCTTGATGCTGGTGCTGGCGTAGGGGGCTTTGCAGGGCTGGCTGGTGGGGTCTCCTTGACATTTGGTGGGGGCTCAATGGTGGTTGGTGGGGGGTCCTCAGTGGCTGGCTCCCCACCTGGCATGGCTCCCATGGCTTGCATCATCTTGGCATAGGAAGACTTTATGTGGGTTTGGGGGCCAGGGGTTGTGGGCTGTGGTGGGGTGGGAGCTCCTGTCCTGGCAGCCCCCTCCCCACTGGCTCCAGCAGCCTTGGTGGGTGTCTTCTCTTCCTGTCCCCTGTCCATGGGCTTCTTCCCTGTGGTGGTGGCAGCCTTGCTGGCTCCAGGCAGGCCGTGTTCCTCAGGGATACGCCTCCTCCCTGAGGCAGCCTTTGCAGGAGGGGCCTGGGGAACAGTGATCTCTGCTGGAGGGGATGTTGGCGTGCTTGGGGTGTCTGGTGGCACTGTGGGCCGAGCATCAGAGAGGGCAGAGAGAGAGGGGGACTCCTTGAGCCGTTGGGCCTCCAGGCAGGCCACTGGGATCTCCAGAGGCGCACCAGAGCGTCGATGCCGGACGACAGGCTCGGCATCCCCGTGGCTGAAGGAGCTGCTCTTCTGCAGCCGGCACTCAGTGGGGAGGAGGCGCGGTGAGGTGGCTTCACTGGAGGCTGCCCGCACCAGCCGCGGCACTGCTGGTGCTTCCAGCCGGGCCGACCGTGAGACTTTTTTGTCAGGGCTGACCCCCAGGGTCTCCAGGAGGGGACCCCGCAGGCCGCTGACCTTGCTGTCCCCAGAGCTGCCCCGCAGCAGCCGCTGGCGCATCAGCTCAAGGCGCTGGGCGTGGTCGTCCTCCCCCCAGACCACCTTCCGCCTTGGCAGCTCCATGGAGGCTGCCTTGGCCAGGGCCCGGCGGGGGTCCTGGACTGCCTCAGCCCCCTCCTCCATCCCTGGGAGCTGTTGGAGCAGCAGGGCGCTGTCAGCAGAGCCACCCCTCTTCAGCTCTCCCCGACGGGCACTCCTTGGGGACTCCAGACTGGAACCCTTCCTCATGGCTTTGCGAGGATACTCCGGCCGCTTCTGGGCTTCAGGGGCTTCCTCATCAGAGGAGCCAGGCGCCTCCACCTCTGCACATGGTCGTCGTGGCCCAGCACCCCTTGGCCGCTTCCCCAGGGCCACCCCGGGTTTCCCTGTGCCCTGGCTCTGCCACTCCATGGCAGAGACATCCCCCTCCGACTGCAGCCCCTCAGATGTCCCAATGGTCTCATCGTCTGTGGGGATCTCATTGAGTGACATGCGGGAGCCAGAGAACTCCACCTGGTGAGGCATGGGGATGAAGGGCAGCTCATCCAGGTCATCTGAGTCCGAGGAGGATGACAGTGCTGGTGAATCCTTGAGGTGCCGGGGCACGGCGATGGAAAGGTGGTTGGACGTGTCCTCCAGCAGCTCTGGGATTGGCCGCAGCACCATGTTGCACTTGTAGCTGATCTGCGAGCGCTGCAGCCGGCAGAGAGGGATGGATCAGGCCCAGATGTGTGGCATGGCATCATCCTGCCATTACACATCCCCCCATCCTGCCCAAGACACAATCCCACCTGCCCCCTCCCTCCCCAGTTCCTGCCTTCACCTGCCATTTCCGACGGGAGATGAAGAGCTTGAGGTGGTCAGTGCTGATGACCTTCCCTTTGGCCAGTGTCTGTGGGGTGAGGGGACAACGGTGTCCCTGGGAGCCTGCAGCAGGCTCAGGGAACCCCGTGGCCTCTTGGCGTTGGGTCCATGCCCAGGCTCACCTTGAACCAGGGATGCTCCAAGGTCTGTTCTGCGTTGGGTCTCCTGTGAACCGACACCATTGGGTGAGAACCACCCAGGCTCAGGGGCTTTGGCCAGGGGAAGTAGGGCAGGAGAGTCTGGCTGCCCATGGTGCACCCTGGCAGAGCCATGCAGCCAGCCTGCCCTTGGGCACCCCAATGCACAAGGGTCCCCGCCCTCCCTTGAGCATAAAGCTCATGCTGAAGAGGCAGGGGATGGGAAAGGGGACCCTGCAGCACTCACAGCTTGTCATTGACCAGCACTTTGATGACAAAGCCCTTGGCTTCCCGGGTGAGCCCCTGGAACATCCTCTCCTCAAAGGCCACGTTGTAGTTGCGGATGTTCATCAGCGTTGTCTTGTCATTCTCCCCCACGAAGGGGGAGATTCCTGTCAGGCTGCCAAGGAGGAGACACTGTCACTGGGCCATGGGGTCATGGGAAACAGCATGGCAAGTACAGAGAACTGAGGACAGGACCCCAGACCCCATCTTTGAAGTCATGGGGACATGGGAAACAGCATGGCAAGTACAGGAGACTGAGGACAGGACCTCAGACCTCAGCCCTGGCACCATGGGGAGGGCAGAGGTAGGAGCAGCTGGGAAGGAGGCTGAGTCTGTAAGGAGTCATGTGCATGGTCACAGCCTCAGCTCTGGAACTGGTGAGGGGGTGGAAAGAGTGTCCCTCCTGCGAAGACACACCAGAGCACTTACCAGAGGTATGCGATAACTCCCACAGGCCTGCAGAGAGGAGAGCACAGTTACTGCATATCACAAGCCCTCCGGAGTGCCCAGTCCCTCCTGGCATAGCAGGGAGCTCATCAACCACCCAAGGGCCACCCTTACCAGATGTCAGTGACGCTGGAGACAGGGGTCTGGTTGACAATCTCAGGGCCCACAAACTCAGGCGTGCCATACTTGCAGTACTGTGGCTCCTCAGACAGTTCCTGCGCATTGCCGAAGTCACAGATCCGGATCTGCTCACTGCTCAAATCTGCCATCAGGAGGTTTTCTGGCTACAAGACAGTGCAGAGCAGAGGGGAGCTTGGCAGGAGGCAGGGGCTTTCCCCAGGGAACGAATGTTCCCTGTCAGCAGGACCACTCCCCACCCAATGCACCAGGAGCCCTTCACTGGAGGCAGCGGGCAGGAGGAGCCTGTAAAGACCCGCACTCACTTTGATGTCCAGGTGCAGGACACTGTGCTGGTGCAGGTAGCAGATCCCTTCCAGGACCTGCCGCATGTACGACCGGACCTGCAAGAGATGGAGTGAGGAGAGTGGGCACCCCGAGCATGGGTCAGCTGTGACAGCATGTCAGCTGTCAACTGGCCCTGTGCAGAGGAGGATGTTCGCTGTGGCCCTCTTAGTAGCCTGATGCAATGAGCACTGCAGATCTCTAGGCTGGGACAGACCCCACTGTCCCCAGGATCGCTCCCTTCCATGTCACTTCGCTCCCACAGCGTCCACTCACCTCTGACTCACACACTGAGGGCTTCCTCACCATCCTGTCCAGCAGCTCTTCTTCAGAGCAGCTGGGCCCCAGTCAAGGAGCATAGAAATTCCATGCTCCATTGTGCCCCACACCCAGCTCCTCTGCACCCACTCTGCGCACCCATTTCCCCCAAAGACCTCCCCTCCTCCCCTTTGCTGTGCACTCATAGAGCAGTGCCCAGAGGATACAGCTCCATGACCATGATGACGGCATTCTTCTTCTCAAAGGCATCATGGAAGAAGACGATGCGCTCATGGTCCAGCTGAGAGAGAATGTGCAGCTCCCGCCGTGCTGACTGCTTGGCCTTCGTCCTCCCAGGGATGAACTTGGCAGCAAAGTCCAGCCGGGTGCTCTTCTCTGTCACCCTCCGCAGATAGGAGAAAGCCCCCCTGCAATTCAGCAGTGGGGGTAAGGGAGGATAAGAAGGTGGGTGAGCAGGACACCCCCCTCTTCCTTGAGCAGCTGGCACAGGCACCCACCCTGCAGGGAGCTGCCTGCAGCCACAACAGCTCTCTGCGACCGTCCACCAAGAGACCGCAGGCCTGGCTTTTCTCTGACCACCCCAGGTCCCCACCCTAAGCTAGCACAGGAGCATCCACTGACAGCTGAGAGGAGCCCCAGCATACCAGGATCTGGTGGAGCTCAGTCCCCCGTGTTGGAGCCCCAGTGTGCAGCCTGGCTCCAGCACCCCACTCCCTGCAGTGCCCAGAATGCCCCATTGTGCCAGTGGCCACCTACCTCCCAATCTCCTCGTGCACATCGTAGTAATCTGTCAGGCGTCGTGCCTTGTGCAGTGCATCCTCCTCCATGGTGGCATCAGCAGTGGGCTGGGCTGGGAGAAGGAAAGGGGCTGGGAGGGGGCAAGCCAGACACCCAGGCTCTACCCTCAGGGGCTGGGGAGCCAGTCAGCCATACCTGCCCGCACCACCAGCTCTGCTTTGCAGGAGACCTCCCCAGCCAAGTTCTTGGCCGTGCAGGTGTAGACACCACTGTCAGGCTCGGCAGCACCCAGCACCACCAGTGAGCACTCATTCTCCTCATATACGAAGCTCAGGTGGCTGCTTTCCTCCAGCAGCTCCTCATCCTGGGGGTGGCAGGGATGTTGGGGGCGTCGTGTCCCATCCCTGACCCACTCCCACCACCCTTCGCCCATGGGTAGGGCATGGGACACATCCTTGATCACCAGTGCAGCAGCCCAGGTGAGGCAGTGAAGTGCGCGGCTCTGGTGGGAATATGGTTGAGGAAGGGGTTGGGGGGTCCCAGCCCACCTTGTACCACATGATGTCTGGCAGCGGTTTCCCCTCCACCACCACAGCGAATCGTGGTGTCTCCCCTTCCTGGGCATCGATGTCCTCCATGATGGACTCAAAACGCGGTGCCTCTGCCGAGAGACAGGGCATGGGGCACCATGGGGCAGTGTCACCTCCCTGCCACGGGTACAGGGTGTACAGCTGCGAGGCACTGCAAGTAGGGGTAGGGGCACTCCAATGCACATGGAAGCGGGACACCTCTACAGGGCAGACCACTGATGGCATGTGTCTGCAGCAGCATTTGGCAGTTCTCCGTTGGAGCGGGGCACTGTGGGGCAGTGCCACTCACAGCACACAGGATGGAGCACTGTGGTAATGCATCACATGTTACATATGGATGTGGGGTACTGTGGGGCATTGTGGAGGTGTCCCCTATGGTTCTTGGCTATAGGGCACTGGGAGCAGTGCCTTCCAATTATACTCAGGGATGGGACACCCTGCAGCAGTGCCACCCATGGCATATTGCTGAGGGACACCATGAGGCACTGCCTCCCCCTGTGCACAGTCATGGGACACATGGGACACCTCTGCCCAGGTCAGACACGGGTATGGGACACTGGGCAGCACTGCCAATGCATGGTTCATGGTTTTTCATCCCCATGATCGCCACCCTGTAGAGCGGCATCCCCGCAACATATGAGTGTGAAGCACTGAGGAGCAGTGTCATGCTATGGGGCAGTGCCCCCATGGCACATGGGCATGGGGCACTATAAAGCAATGCCACCCTCCAGGGCAATGCCCCCCCCACCATATGGGCTTGGAGCACCATAGGGTGACGCCACCCCCCAGCAGAGGGACACGGCCCCCAGTGCAGGGGCACCTACCTGCGAGGCGAAGGCGGAGGGTGCAGTGGGCAGTGCCGTGGCGGTTGCTCACCTCACAGGCCAGCAGCCCCGCAGCCCCCCGGCCCACACACAGCAGCCGCAGGCAGTGCTGGTCGTCGTCTGGCATCATCATCTCACACGTGCCCTCCAGTTCCCCCAGCACCTGCCCACCCCTGCAGGCACACCAGCTGTCACATCACAGCTCCACAGGCAGACCCACTGCCCTCTTGATAATCCCGCCCCACAGCCCCACAGCCCCATGACCACCTCCTTACCCACAGTCAGCCCCAGTTCCCACGCCACAGCACCTGCAAAGTGCTCACACTCCCTTGCTAGCTCTGCCTCCTCAATGGCTCTTGCCCCTTAATACCCCACAGACAGCACCCTACAACCCGCCCCCAACTCTTCAGAGCCCTGGACATCACCCTTGTGTGCACCCGCAGACCAGTCCCAGGGAAGGAGCCACACACACACAGTGGTCTGCATGGAGAGGTGATGTGGAAGTCCTTCTTTATGCATCCTGTGGGGTGATGCTAGGCACGGGGCAGGCAACAGGCACAGTGCCATGTCCTACCTCTTCCAGGTGACGGTGGCCTCCACATGATTGATGGTGATGGTGATGGAGGCTGGCTGGCCTTCTACCACATACACCACATCTGGCTTGTCCAGGATGACTGGGGCCTCCTCCAGGTAGGGACCTGCCAAATGCATTGTCACCGACCCCTCCCCATTCCATGCCACCCAGCCATGGGCAGCTTACCACCTGAAAAGGGACAGAGACCTCGACCTCAGCTGCCCACTCCCTCCCCACTGCCCTTCTCACCTCGGTCCAGGAGCTGCATAGGCCCCACAGGTGGGGAGGGCTTGCTGTTGGTCTTGGGAGTGGCAGTGATGACACGGAAGAGGTACTGGGCACCCTTGGTCAGCCTGTGCACTGTGTAGGTGGTGTCCCGCACACCGGTAACCAGCACCACCCACTGCATTGTGCCCAGCACTTGCATTTGCACCACATAGGTCACCGAGCTGGGGTCTGCAAGGGGAGAGGGTCAGTGCAGAGCCCCTGGCATGGGGCTACCCCATGTGCCCCATCATGGCATTGCCCACCCCCTGCCATCTTCCTGCCCATGCCCTGCCCCCTCACCTATGGCAGTGTCCAGCCACTTGGGCTTGTTCCAGGTCAGCGTGATGGCTCTGCCGGTCACTGAGGCCACAGTGGGGGGCCCGTCTGGGGGTGTTGGCACCACATCTGCATGGGGAGGTGGGCAAGAATGCAAGCATGGCTACTGCCCCAGCTCATCAGGGCATCTGCCTCACACTGTGGGAGATACTGGCTGAGGGATGGATGAGGCCAGCAATTCTTTCTGGTTTCCTGGTAGGGGCTCAGCCTGACACCCCCTGTGAGACTGCCACTGCCAGCAAGCTTCATGCAGGACCTAGTGGTCCAGGGATGGGCCCTGACCCCACAAGATGAGAACTGCACTGCTGGCCCCACTTTTAGGTTGGATTAGAGACCTCTTGAAGTCCCCTTCAACCTGAACTGCCCTGTGATCCTGTTCCCCTAGGACCTCGCGGCAGTCCTGGGGCACAGCCTGGCAGGGTGGCTGTGAGTGGCCACACATCCCGAGTGGTGTTCGCTGCTGCTTACCAGTAACATAGAGGTGTGCATAGCACGTGGCCTTCCCCACTTTGTTGGCAATGACGCTTTTGTAGACACCAGCATGTGCGTGGCTGACAGCCGTGAATACCAGACGATGCATGTCTTTATCTGGTGGAGAACAGGGGGACACGGGTTAAGACCCCACCAGCTAAGCAGCACGGAGATCCCCTTCCTGCCTCATGGGGTGTAAAGGTCTGGGAGGTGATGCCTCCTCCAAGGGTGTTCCCCCTTCTCCCACCCCATGTAGAGGGACCGCAGGGGGTGGGGAGGGCAGCGAGGAGTCCTACATTGCATCATCTTGCGGTCATCAGTGCTGTCAATTCGGGAGCCATTGTGGTACCAGGTGATGGAGGGGTAGGGCATCCCGGCAACCTGGCACTCCAGCACGGCCTCCTTCGACTCCACCACGTCCAGGTTGTGCAGTGGCTTCAGGAAATCGGGCATGGTGAAGCACTCTGCCTCTGTCTCCACCTGCTCTGGCTCCTCTGGGATGGATGGCATCTTCTCCAGCTTAGAGCTGCAAGAGCCCACACATGCTCATGATGGGAGCATGGTGTGGTGCCCCCGGCTCAGCCCCAGCCCTAGGCTTTGCATAAGCCTGTTGTATACCAAGTCCCAGAGGGGAAGCAAGCAGGGGGAAGCAGATTCCAGTGACCATCCAACTCTTACATCTGGGAGGCTGCAGATGGCCGCGGCTCCTCCACATAGAGCTCAGCAGAGCACTCCACATGGCCATGGGTGTTCCTGGCAGTTGCCTTGTACTGCCCCTCATCTTCACTGCCCACGTGCACGATGACCAATGAGTGCAGCCCTCCATCCTGCTGAATCCGCACGTTCTCCCCCTCCTGCACTGGCAGGCCTGTGCAGAGACACACACCAGCATCAGTAGCAGCATCCCCTCCAGTCCCAGCCAGGTGCAGCCTTTGGGTGCAGCCCTCAAGGAGATGAGGAGGGGTCTCCCTGCAGGGCCCTTGGCAAGCTCTCTGGGCTTGGGGGTTACCAAAGTGAGTCCAGGTAACCGTCGGAGGGGGAGTCCCACTGATCATGCAGACAAAACGCGCTGTCCGCCCTTCCACCACGTCCACATCCTCCAACTTGCGGGTGAAGAGCGGCTGCACAGAGGGCTGCACCGTCAGCCGGGCACTGCAGGTCAGCTCATCTGCGAGGAGAGCAGGCACTGGTGAGCCCCCACAGCTCATGCCTGTGCAGGGCAGGAGGCAGCCTGTGACCCTCCCAGCTGCAACCCAGCAACCAGTGTAGCTGTGGGTGAGCATACCCCATACATGGTGGGGGCTGAGGCCAGGTGTGTGGGGTTCCAGGCTCTGTCCCTGTGCAGGGCAGGGGAGTACAAATGTGTGCAAGATCCCCATGCCCAGGCTGGGGCTCTGATGGCAGCAGGCACCTCTTTCCTCTCTCCAGAGCAGTACAGGTGCCAGCAGCAAGGTGGGGTGGGAGGATGTCCTGTCCTCCCCATAGGGCAGGGGATCACAGCTGGCCTATCCCGTTGGGGACGGGGCAGTGATGCTTGAGCAGGTAATGCTGATGCTTTAGGTGTCACCACATGCAGCATCCAAGGAGCAGCATGGGGACGGGTGCAGGCTGGATGCTCCAGGTGGGGGGATTTCCAGCAGGGAGCAGTTTGCAATGACGGTGTTGTCACCCACCCTGGGCAAGGATGAGCAACACCATTCTCAGGCACACCCTCACCTCCCTGAGCCCCAAACTGCTGCTGCCCTCAAAGCCCCACAGGCATACAGCATCCTTCATGGAGGGGTGCACAGGCACCAGCCGCAGGGTGCAGGGAATGCTGCTTCTTCCTACAACCCCCCCAACCCTGCTGCCTAGGTGGGCCAGAGAGTGGACTCTGTGTAGGACAGAGCTGTGGGCAGCATACACAGGCACAGGCTTGTCAGAGCCATGGGACAGAGGCCCATGCTACTCTTACTGAGCTGCCACCAGTGATGGTTTGGTGGGAGAGGTTGGGAAGCCCTGACTCCCTGCCCATTTCCCCACCACCTCCCAAGCCAGCAGAGACATGTCAGTACTGGAGCTGGGTGCCCAGAAGCTCTGTAGCCAGGGGACAGGGACAGCTGGACCCCAAGCTTGCATCCACCTGATGCAGCCGCATGGTGCAAATGCATCTTCCCATGTTTCAGGGAGCTGCATGCATGCTGGCAGAGGAGCTGAGTAGAGTAGGGTGGGACAGGGCTGCAGGGCTCAGGGTGCTGGAGCCCAAGAACTGATGCACACCAGGTTTCCCTGAGAAATCTTCCCAGTGCCTGGGGCACCAACCACTCCCTACCCCCCTGTCCCCCACCTCCAGCGCTCACAGCTACATCCCTGGGGACAAGAGCATTGAACCCAGGGCAGGGGGGTCTATCCACCCCCCTAGGGCCAAGCCCTGAGTGAGAACCCCCCGGGGGACCTGCATGCCCACCGCTTACCTTTGGCAGTGCTGAGCTTGCAGGTGTAGATTCCGCTGTCGTCTTCATGCACAGAGGTGAGCAGCAGCTTGCACTTGCGCCCATCAAAATGCATCTTGCATTTGAGCAGGGCAGGCTGGAGCAGCCGGCCCCGGGACAGCCAGTCCACGTCCATGTCTGGCGGGCCGGCCACCATGCACTCAAAGACCGCCAGCTCCCCCGCCCCGACCACCAAGTCCTGCAGGGGAACCACGATGGCCAAGGACTGGCACTCAGGGCGAGCTGCCCAGGGAGGGGGGAGAGAGAGAAAGAAAGAGAGAGACGCATCTCAGCAACCGAAAAGCAACCATGAGAGGTAGCGGGGATGGAGTGGGAGTACGTGCAGGGCAGTGGTTCATGCAGGGAGGGGGCCTGGTGCAGCGGGCAGGGAGTGCAGCAGGGAAGGGTGGGAGGGGAGGCGAGATGTGGAAAGCAGAGCTGAGCCAGGGAGGGGGCTGGGGGTGAGGGGAGGTGTCCGTGCCAGGAACACACCACACAGCGCTTTACCAAACAGATTTTATTAGAGCTACAAAAAAAAAAGGGTCACGGCCTCGCAGCCCGCCCCCCCGTCAAGCCCCCTCCCTGGGGAGAAGAGACCCACAGCCAGGGGATGCTTCTGATGGACCCAAGCCCTGGGGCTACAAGGGACGTCTCTTGGTGGCCAAGCTGGCACCTGAGTGGCCACCGTGAAGCCAAAGGGGCCAATGCTGTCCCTCCCCCCTGCAGCTCAGGCAGGGTGTTCCCCTGTGGGGTCCCTGGGGTCTCCTGTCTCACATGCTCCAAGGTGACTGTCACAGAGCTGCCACCGTACTGCAGCCCCTTCCCTACAGCCCTGGCCGGCACGGCAGCAACCGTGGGCTCAGCTCCCCGCTCCCTTTCCCTGGGCAGCAAGAGAGAGGCAGCAGAACACGCAGACAGGGACAAACGGATGGAGCAAGAGACAAGACAGCATCATATGGGCACCCTGGCCCGGCTGAGGGGGCGCCTGCTGTTCCCCTGCTGCTTCCCCCACCCCGCCTCAGTTACGCCTGCCCCGGCCATCTGGCGAGCCCCTGCCCGCAGTCGAGGGCCCGCGCGTCCCCGCGGTGCGTCCAGGACGAGGCGGCGGATGGAGAAGGAGGTAATAACACAAGGTGAGGTCCACTGCCTAAGAGGTGTCCAACTAAGAGCCCCGCAGCCGCGGCTCTGAGAGATGCACCCCCTTATCGTACTCCCCCTGCGTACAGACAAAAACCGCAGTCAGCAAGCAGAAGGGTTAGTGCAGCAGCGACGGGACCGGCACGGACACACATGCCAGCGCCAGCACGAGGGGTGCAAGTGGGCAACAAGGCACGGAGCCATCTGCTGAGCTCCCCAAGAGGGGCTGGGGTTGGGCCATCGCCCCTGCAGCCCAGCTCCTGCCAGTCGTGGGACACTGGGACGGCTTCCGCTCCCACCCCCGTGCCGCCGTGCTTTGCTGTAGGCTGGGAGCATAATCCCGGCAGAGTACAAGCAGTGCAGCCAAGGCCAGGGTGGGATCGGCACAGCCCAGGGGGGCTCAGGCAGCCATCAGCAGGGAGGGCTGGGGGGAGCAGGGCACACACAGCAAAGGGCAAGGGGAGGGAGGCAGC
The DNA here is from genome assembly GCA_013397775.1 of Eulacestoma nigropectus. Taxonomy (NCBI): domain Eukaryota; kingdom Metazoa; phylum Chordata; class Aves; order Passeriformes; genus Eulacestoma; species Eulacestoma nigropectus. The sequence continues at coordinate 3,113,777 of VZTE01001195.1, forward strand.
ATCACTCATCCCCACAGGCTCCTTCCCTGGCCTTGGGGATACCAGGCAGAGCCTGGCTATCAATCCAAACTTCCCCCTCCCCGCCACCCGCTCAAAATTGCACACATACTTTGGGGTCCTAGGAGGACCACAGCAGGGCTGGGGAGCGACAGCAAGGAAAGGGGACTGGAGAGTCAAGTCCCATGCATATGGGACATTGCTGGAAATGGGCAGAGAGGGACCCCCGCAAGTTGCCCTGTGCCTGGCACACAGCTTGCAGGCAGCCTGGGGCAAGGAGGGAGCAAGCTGCAGGGCATGAGGACATGTTTCCTACAGAGCCCCCAAGGCCAAAAGCCCTCCCTGGGCAGCCAGGGGCAGCACTTGGCCCCATAAGTGGGTATGTGGGGGGATATAGGGTAAAGCTGGGCTGTGAGAAGCAGTGGGGTCTGGGTCAGGTCAGTGGGGCTCTGGAACAGCAGGCAACAGGTGGGACCCAGGGCTGCACATCTGGATAAGACAGCAAGGCAGCCTGCCCTCTGCTGCAGGCCCAGCCTCTGCGGGCAGCCCCAGGCACACAGCTCCACTTTCCTGTTCCTCGCCTGTGCCACCACAGGGTGGGCTGGCTCGTCCCCTTCTTAGGTCGCACCCCCAAGGGGGGGGTCTGCAGTGGTCCCTTCCCCACAGCTCATGCAGGGCACTAGAGCCAGCTGGCCCCTCAGGTTCTTGGGTGACATACTTAGGGAGTTTTACCTCTGACCTCCAGCTTGGCCTCGCACTGCTTGGTGCCGTACTCGTTCACGGCCTTGCAGGTGTAGAAGCCGGTGTCAGTGTGCTCCGCCGCCAGGATGTGCAGTGTGAAGAGTCCCCGCACTCCCTCTGCCTCTTCCACATGGTGCCGGCGGCCATACTTCACTGGCTGCCTGTTTCTCAGCCTGCTCCAGACAGAGGCAGAGCAGCATGGTCATATCTGGCCCTGCACACCCAGCCTGGCTGTCCCCCAAAAAACCCCTCTCCAACACTCCCTGCTCAAGATGAGAGCTCCATGCTAACCATCCCCAAATGGAGAGGTCACTGTGCCTGTCCCCTCCTTTTCTGCCCAGCTGTGACCCCAAAGAGAAGCAGGACTCACCAGTAAATGATGGGCTTGGGCTCCCCACGGACGCGAACGCTCATGCTAACATCCTGCCCCTCCAGCACCGACTGGTCTGACAAGGATACCTGAGGAAACAGGGGTCAGAGAGCAGCAAGCACCGTCTGCACACAGGGCCATGCACCCCCACCACTGCACCCAGGGCTGTGCGTCCCCTATCACAACAGCAGTACCAGGGAAGCTGGTGCGGTGGAGCCTGCCCAGGTGCTGGGAGCACCCCACATCAGATCAAGGGGTAGGAAGACCTGACCCAGCACCTCCTGGCACCGAGGACCATAGCGCTGCAGTCACAGGGCACTGCACCCCCTCTACCAGGGTGCAACTGGGGGAGTTGTTGTCTCACCTCAAAGGTGGGTGCAGCCTTGAAGGTGGTCTCTGGGGAGCTGTGGGCAGCCCCATGCTCGGCTCTTGGCTGCAGCTTCATGGCCGGTCGGTGCTGGGGGGTGCCGGACTCGGGGAACTCTTCCAGGGGGCTCAGGTACTCCTCGTCTGATGTGATGGGGCTGGCCTGGCCGATGGTGGGGGGCAAGTTCCCATGCCGCTCCACAGCGGGTGCTAGCACAGAAGAGGCTGGATAAGGAGCTGGCAGCAACCAGAGCCGGGCAAGTGGGTCAGGGCACCCCTTCCCACTACCCTGCACTACAGGGGTGAACACCCACCCCGTGGCACATCCCGGCTCGGCAATGGCCGGCAGCGAAGGGGTGCGTGGCCGCGCCGGGGGAGGGGGTGAGCAGCACGCCGCGGGATGATAAGGGGACGCGATATTCCACAAGGCGACAGCAGGGCTCAAGTGGCTCTTACGCAGCAGCCCGCGCTCCCATCCTTAAGCCGCCCGGATTCCCGGGATGGCTGTCCCTGCCCGGGCCGGCACGGCTGAAGGTGACATTGGCAGCTGCGCTCCCCCCGCAGCCCGCCCGCCCGNNNGGCGCCTGCCCCCCCCCCGCCGCCCTCCCCCCCGCCGGTCCGCTCCGTCGGGGGCCGGACTGGGGGACTCGCGGGGTGCGGGATACAAGGGCCGGCGTGGGGCGGGATGGGGAGCGGCGAGCGGCACGGGGAGCTGCCAGAGCCCAGTCGCCACCATGGGGGTGCCGGTCCCCTCAGCCCAGCCGCCGGAGCGCTCTCAAGCTCCCTGCCCTGCGCCGGGGGAGGCGGGCGGCCTGCCCGGTGCTGGGCGAGGGCTGTGTCCCCGCGCCCCCGTCATGCCCGCGGGCAGCCTCCAGCGGAGAGCTGGGAGCCTGAGCCCGGCTTCCCCCTGTCCGCACCCCCCCAAAGCACCCCGCACTCACCGGGGC
>VZTE01001195.1:3116354-3137413 GCA_013397775.1 Eulacestoma nigropectus
GGCCCGCGGCGGGCCGGGGTCTGCCGGGGCCCTTCCCGGCCCCCCCACTGGGCCCGGCCGTCCTGCCCGGCCGCGGCTGCCTCTGGGTATGCAGAGAGGGTTTGGGTGCTTCCAGCCCTCGGGGCAGCTCTGAGCCTCTGCCTGCTGCCCAGAGACACTCTCTTGGAATGGGGGGGGGCTTTGGGGCTGCAGCGGGCTGGGTATCCCCATGGCCAGCGGCGTGGGGGTCAGGTGGGGCTCTCCCCGGCTAGCAGCTTCGTGGGCAAGCAGGGTATCCCCACAGCTAACAGTTTGTGGGGCGGGGGTCTCCCCGCGGCTAGCAGAGTGGAGCGCAGGGATATACCCACAATTTGCAGGTTGGGGAGCAGGCTGGGATATCTTCACGATTCATATGCTGGAGGTAGGAGTACCCACATGGTTTGCAGGCTGAGGGCAGGGGTACCCACATGATCTGCAGGTTGTAGGGCAGGATGGAGTGCCCCCATGTCTAGCGGGACACAGGGCAGGCGTGGGGGAGACCGGACACTGGGCTGCTTGCTGAGCGCCAGGAGATGCTCACAGCCTGACCCCGGCCCCTCACGGCAGGATCCTTCCACGGCTGCCGGGAGCACGTCAGCTGCTTTGGTTCAGACAGAGCCTTGTAGGGTAAGGAAGCCGGTTTCTTCCCAGTGACAGCAGCGGCAGAGCTGGCAGCCGGCCTGCCGCGGCGCCAGCCCTCGCTGCCTCCCTGTCTGCCTCCCTCCTTCCCTCCCTGCCTCCCTCCATCCGCCGGCCATGGCACTCACCGGGCCGCACGCTGAGGATGGCACTGCAGCAGGTGGCCCCCACGTCGTTGGCCGCGGTGACAGTGTACAGCCCGGCGTCGGCCACCCGGGCGCTCCGCACCAGCAGCGTGTGCCGCTCGCCCTCCGCCTTGATGGGCCGCGTCGTGCTGCTCCGCAGCGGGACCCCGTCCTTCCTCCAGGACACTGCCGGCAGAGGCGGGGGTCACGCGTGGGCAGAAGAGTCCGAGCTTTCCCGGGGCTCTGCGCAGGGTCCCGAGGAGGCCAGGTGCTCCCCTGCCTGGCCTGAGGACCCATTTGCTATGGGGAGCAGCCCCGGCATCCCACGGCCCCCTGACGGAGAGACTGTGGCTTGTCCCTATCTGCTTCCTGACATCCTTCTGCCCTCCAGTGGAGGCTGGAAGAGGGAATTAAAGCGGCTCGGCTTCTGCCTGGCTTTGGCGACCGGCACCGGCCCTGAATGCCCCGCTGCCCCCGCGCACGTCCTGGATACAGCGTGCCCGGAGGCCATCCCCCATAAGCTTCTGCCCCCGGGAAACCACCTGAGCTGTCCCAACAGCAGCCCAGAGCATTAGAGAATCACAGAATGGTTTGGGTTGGAAAGCACCCTGATGATCATCTAGTTCCAAAACACCTCCCCCGCCAGGGGCAGGGACGCCACCAGATCAGGTTGCATCACCCGTCCCTGCCCGCGCAGGGCTCGGTAGCCCTTCTCTCACTTTCCCAACAGCCCAGCCCAGCACTCGGGGACAGCAGGCACCCTGTCCTCTGCAGCCTGTCCTGGCAGGCGGTGCCCAAGCACTTCACTCCTGTCTGAGGGGAGGAAGGGCAGAAGGGGTGCTCCAAGGGTGGGCACATCACCTCCCCTGAGATACCCAGCTCAGCACTGGGTGTCCCACTTGCACAGCGCAGCTGGGACATGGACATGCGGAGAGTCTCTCTGCCATGCTCACGCCCCTGACGCCCAGCCCCAGGGTGGCTCACCTTCTGGCTGGGGGTTGGCCGTGACAATGCACTTGAGCAGCACCTCTGCCCCCACGACCACTGCCATATCCTGGATGGGGATCTCAAAGATGGGGGCTTCCAGGGGGTCTTCACCCGCTGAGACATAGGAGTCATCTGAGGACTCTGCACAGGGAGAGATGAGCCCCATGGCTGTCAGCAGAGTGAAGTGAGTGGGTCCTGTGCCATGCTGGGCTGCATGCAGTGGATCTCCTAACCCACTGCTCATCCCTGCCACCACGTGCACCACACCCTCACTGGAGTATTAGCAGGTACTCAGGCCATGCAGTGGAGGAAAAGGCCACATCAGGGTCCACCATGGCACAGAGCAGGCAGCGGGGACAAGACAGGGGACCGTGGGGCAGGAAACATACAGCTTGTTGTACACCCCCGTAGGGTACAAGAGATGAGGTAACAGTGGGGTGTGGAAGAAGGAGTGTTGTATAGCCAGCTGCACCCCCTGCCCTGGAGGGATTCCCCCAATCCCTCATGGGATGCTGGCTACTGTACCCCAATACAGCAGCAACAACCTCCCAGCTCCCTCCCCTCTCACAGCCCCAGCACATGGACAAAAGTCCTGGGGCTGTGCCAGGAGCCTCAGACATGTGGGCCTGGCACTTCTCTGGCTAGAGCAGAGCCTAGAAGAAGCTCCCAGCCCAGGTATAGTCTGGTCTAACTGCTGCATGCCGGGATGGGCAGGACACCTCTCCCCCAGCCAAGCCACCACAGCATCCCCTGGGGAAGCTTAGGCTGCATGCCCTGCCTGGACCACTGAGCATGGCCCAAACAGCACAAGGTGCAATGGGTGCCCTGTGCCCCAGACCAGGGCTGTGTGCCAGAAGTCAACACGCTGTATCTTTCCTGTGCCAGGCAAGAGATACGGAGAAGATAGGAAAGCGTCATGACCTCAAGGCCCAGGAAACTGGCAGCCAGGTTGGTCTGTCTTATGGTACTGCTTGGTGCCAGCTACCCCAGCCTCCAGAGTCACGTCCCTCCGCTCTATCCCTGGGCTCCCCACACCTCCCAGGGGCAGGCTGGAGGTCCCCCAACCCGCCCAGGGGCTGGCCAGGCCAGCTCTGTTCCTGCAGGAGGGCAGAAAGCCATGCCCCTACCTAGCTCTGGAGAGGTGGGCCTGGCTCGGCGTCCCTTCCCCTTGCTCCGTGTGCTCCTGCCTTCTTGAGCCATCCGGCCACTCTCTTTCTTCTCCGACACTTTCATCTGCCTTCTCTCAACCTCCCTGCCCACACCATGCTGTCCTGCCCAGCTTCGTTCCAGACGAGCGTCCTGCTCCATCCCTGGTTTTGCCCAAGGCAGGAACCGCACTTCTGTGGGCGTCTCCGGTCGCCGATACAGTCCGTGGGGCACAGCCAGTCGGGCAGCCAGAGCTTCGCTCAGTGCCCCAGGGCCACGGGCAGGGCCTCCATCTGGGTACGGGCTGCCTTCGGCGGGACCCGCCTGCGAGAGGGCCACCCTTCCGTGAGGGGTGGCTTGTGCCAACGGCCACTGCTCCTTCTTCTTCACTTCCCCAGTGCCTTCTTGCTGCAGACCCTTCCTGGCACCTGCATCCTCCAGTGAGCTGGGCTGTCCAGCCGCCCCACCCCCCCCCACTGGGGCTCTCTTCCCGCACTGCCCCCCTGGCTCTGGCTCCCCATCGGGTCCCACCAACACCACGCTGGAAAGTGCCAGGTGCTGGATGACGTGTGTGCTCTCTGCTGGCGGGCAGGTCTTGGGTGGCAGTGCCCTGCGTCCGCCGGCGCCCTGAGAGGAAGAGGTGCGAGGGGCACGGGGCGCAGGGGGCTCGCTGCTCGCTGGGGGTGAGGGTGCCGGGGGCAACCCGGCTTTGCAGAGCTCCTGGGAGCGCCGCAGCTGCTGCTTGGAGACTGTCCGCTTGATGCGGGTCAGCTCCTCTGCAAATTTGTGCTCGATGGCATAGACACGGTTGGCGAACTTGCCCCGCTCGTCAAAGGATGCGGCTTTCTGCCGGAAGGCCAAACGCCGGCACGCTGCCGTGCTGCCCGACTCCCAGCGGCCGCCTTCCCGCAGGTCCTCCCGCGAGCCACCTGGAGTGCTGGCACGGCGCAGGCCAGTGCCAGGCTGGTCGAAGGAGCGCGTCTTGCGCAGGGGCAGGTTGGAGTGTGCGGGAAAGGGACTGTCCTGCTCCAGGCTCCTCTGCCGCTCCTCAAAGTACTGCAGCCTCTCGAAGATCCTGGAGCCAGCACGCACCAGCTTGGGGGATGCCCGGACAGAGATGCGGCCAGAGGTGTCACTCATGGGTGTCTGTGGTCGGGACTCTTGTGTGCTGCCCTGTGAGTACCCAGAGGACTTGGGCTTCTTGATCTTCTCCTCGTACTCCTCAGGAACGATGTCCTGGTACTCTACTGGCACTGAGGACTTCTTGCGAGGGGTCACGGGTGTGAAGGAGGGGACGCCAGGGCCACGGGCAGCAGGCTGGGACAAGATGCCAGTGGGCGGCTGCAGGCATGTGCCAGCACGAGGAGATGGTGAGCGGACGATGGGTGGCTTGGCAGTCAGTGGCAGGGCAGCAGGGGATCTCGGGGGCTCTGCACCAGGCTTTGGAGAGACAGGGCCTCTGTGGAGGTCATCTCTCCGGTAGCCTCCCTGGGGGATGCTGCTGCAAGGGCAGAGACAGAGGAGCATGGCTTAGAGACCACCCTTGTACCCACCTGGCTGCATCACAGCTTCCAGCCTGCACCACAGTGCCCAGTGGGGCATAGCAAGGGGGTTAAACAGCCAGGGCAGCCTTGGGACTGGGGAGACTCAAGGGGTCCCAGCAAGGGCATCTGGTCACCCCAAGACCACTGGGAGCTGGTTGGGTTAGGTTAGAGTCCTGGGCTGCTGAGACCCCTTCCCCAGGGGTACTCATGTGGAGCAGCAGGGTGATGCTGGGATACTCAGTGAGTCCCCTCCCCAGGGCCACCATGCATACAGGACCAGGGGCTGGGGGGGTGCCCCAGTTTGCTGGGGTGTCCTGGTGTGCTGAGGCAGTGCAGCCTGGCCAGAGGGAGTCCCCAAGGCTGCAAGCCCTGCCCATGCAAACGCTGTTGTGGGCATATCTTCCTATCCCACTGCCCCCAGAGGGGCTCAGCAAACGCAGAGCGGAAATCATAAGGTGGAGATGAGGTTCTGGTGGAACAAGCAGCCTTAAACAAAAAAAAAAGAGCGAGATGGAGGTCAAAGGAGCAGGCCTGCAGGTATGGGAACCAAAGGTGGCAGGGAGGGACAGGGGCTCTGAGCACATCAACAGGACCTGAGGAGGCAGCATGTCCCTGGACCCTGCTGCCACCCCTGTACAGTGGGGACTGTGAGTGTCACACTTGCCAGTGTGTGTCCCAGGCTACTGTGCACCTCCAGTTCCCCACACTGTGGGCTGCACAGAGCACCATGGTGGGGTGGAACGCGAGATTACTCATGGCATAACCTTGCGGGTGGGGTATTGCAGCTCAAGCAGTGGCACAGGGGATACCCCCAGCCTCAACTTGGCCACAGCAGAAAGGGACCCCACTCTACATCACCCCCAGCCTGCACTGCTCCCACCTTCTCACCGAGAACAGGCTGCCTACTGCTCAGAGTCCCCACTCCTCCTCTGGGATGGTGAAGGCAAAGAAAGCCCAGGTGGAGGGAAGGAGATGGATGCAGGGGTTGGAAGGAGATGGCCCCAGCGCGATGTCCCCTTCGTGTGCTTCCCCTGGCTACTTACACATGGAGTGAGAGCGCCCGTCCTCGGTACAGGCTGAAGGCGCTGCCGTACGGGTCGCTGGCCACCGAAAGGCTATCCTCTGACCCCCAGCTCGTGCCCACCAGATTAGCCCGTGATGCCCGCACCAGCGGCTCCACGCCCAGGTGCCGGACCTCGGCGCCACGTGGGGCCGGCGTGTTTGCTTGCCTTGGGGTTCCCTGCGGCTGCGGCCAGGCAGCGGGACGGAGGTAGGGTCCCCGTGCAGAGAGGCTGGCATCCGTCTCCTTCTCCACCACGGTCTGCTGGCTGCCTGACCAGCTGGAGCGCTCCTCTGCTTGTGACAGGGCCAGCACCGAGGTCGGCGTTGTGTTCATGGAGGCGTCCACGAGAGTGTCAGACCCACCTGAGAGAAGAGGGATGAGCCAAGACTGGGTGCCTGCAGAGAAAAGCTCAGCACCCTGCTCAGAGAGGGCTGAGCCACCATGGGGTGTCCCAGCATGTCCTGAGCAGCACCCTGCTGCCTCAAGCCCTCTCCCCTTTGTGTGGGTGGATCACAGCTCCCCCTCCATGGACACCCCCAAAGCCTGGCCAGCAGAGGCCTTGTGGGGGAGTCATGGCCAGCAGCCAGTGTCAGGGCTCAGTGCTAGCCAGGTGTCCCTGCTCACCCGTGGGGGTGCTGAAGGCCGTCTCATCCTGGAGGTCACTGCGTTGTGTCACCTGGGGATCGCTGGATTCATCCTCACCTGTCTCCGAGTCTGGGGTGGGAGGGGAGAGTAGGGAGTGAGGGTACAGAGAGACAGCAGACCACACTGGTACTGCCTATTGCAGACCCATTGGCTCCATGAGCAGGAGAGCAGTGCCCAGGCAGCTCCAGGGCAGGAGGCATGACTGTGACCTGCAGGGACAAGCTGCCAGTAGGGAAAGGCAGGACTGGGAGTGGGAAAGTCCAGCAGGGCAAGAGCAGGCAGAAGAGGGCAGGCAAAGCAGGCAGGAACAGTGTTAGATGATGGGAGGAAGGGAGGCAGTGCCAGCAGTGGGAACGCAGCTGGCAGAGGCAGCACAGGGACAAGAAAGCAGGGCAAGGGGACAGTGGACGTGATGGGGCAGGGTAGCAGGCTGGGGCACAGGGCCCACTACGGAGACAGAGATGGCATCGGGAAGAGGTCTTCCTACCGTAGCTTTGTTTCCTGCAGGAGCGGAAAACTTCGCTTCCATAGGGGCAGCAAGAGAGAGAGAGACATCAACACCCGGTTATCGGCCCGGCCTGCGGAGACGCGGGGGGCAGCAGGGGGGTCCCTTGTCCCCAGCATTTCCCCACCATGTCTCCACTCTGCACCACATTCACTGCACACTGCTCCAGTGCTGCACACAGACCCTCTCCTCGCACACACCGTCCCACCCGTGCAGTGCACAGCACCGTCCCCTCCCGGTGCCACAGCCACATCCTGCCCAGCAGGACAGTCACCCCCTGTCCCTGGAGCTGCTGGCTCACCGCTGCAGTATCCACACATCCCTGTGCTCCGCACTGCATCTCAGCCTGGGGCTGGACCCTCCCAGTCTGTGCCCCAGCTGGGTGCTCCTGGCGGTGCTGGAGCACACGGATATGTTTGTCCGTGTGCACACAACCTCCCCCTGGCATGTACAAGTGCATCCCCTGCCCCACCAGTGCAAGTGCTGTACAATATAGCCGTGCTCCACAGCACAGCTGCGGTTGATGAAGCCAAAATTCTCAGGGCAGGGCATCACTAAGAGCTGGCCCCCACCGGGCAGGATGTGGCAAGGCCATTTCAGTATCACCCTAACGTCCCATTCCAGGAAAGCTAGTGCCATGCTGCCAGGGAAGGACTGACTTTCCTCCTTGTCACTGCCCAAGCCCTCACAGGCTACAGCAACAAAGCCCTGCAGTGAGGAACACGTCCCCAGCTCTACCACTGCTCCTCTCTATTGCACTCTTAAGGTGTGTGGGGGGCCACACTGGTTCCCCCCACTCCAAGCCACCCCTCTGCAGCCCAGCACACGACCAGCTGCTCCATGAACTGCTACTGCATCAGATTCCCAATCCTGGCCACAGCAGTATGGCAGCCCCTGAGCAAGTAGAGATGCAGGGCCAGAAGCAGACCAGCTGCATGGGGGACAGTGTGAGCCCCTGGCTGACCGGGACCCTATTTTGTGGCTGGCAAGATGCAGTCCAGCCCTGCCCAGCCTCTGCTTGCTGCCCCTTGTAGCATGGTGGTGGACCCCATCTCGGCACGCTTGGGGCGGCGGGGGGAGTCGGGTCCTGGTAACTCAACGCACCATGCGTGAAGCGCCCGAAGCGCCGCGAGTGGCCGGTCTTCTGCAAAGGAAAAGAGAAGAGAGCGTTACCCATGGCACGGCGATACGTACCTGCCACGCACGCACGCTGCTAGCACGGCGCACACGCACACGCACACAGCCCATCCCGGCACGCCCAGCACTGCTCACACGCACCCTGCGCACACGCTCCCTGGCACGGCATACGTCACACCACTCACGCCCTCCCACGGGCAGGGCACACCTGCCACCGCTCACATGCACCCTCGCTGCACACCCACGGCGAACCCACAGGCACGCGCCCCCGCGCACACGCAGAGATGGATGGGTGTAGGTGGGCACGTGTAGCGCATGCCCAGCCATGCACACTCACACACCTGTGCGTGCGCACACAGAGTCCCCTTGGTGATGGCACTATGCACCCCAGCCCTGTGTCGCAGCCCATGCCCAAGAGTGACAGCCCTGGGCATCCCAGGTGCCCCAGAATAGCTGCCTGCAGCTGGCATAGCCTGGAGCGAAGTCTTTGCCTGGGCTGGTGTCCGAGTGCTCTGCAGCCCCTTCAAAGCCACTCAGCCAGCATGGGGACTTGGCCAGCAAAACATCTTCTGGGCACTGGCCCAGACTCCACCATGGCCACCGTCCCAGCATGGGGACAGCATCCTCCATCCCCTGTAGAGGCCATGCCAGTTGAGAGAGAGGCTGCCTGGCAGCACGGGACTGGCCTGTTGGTGTGGGGTTGGAGGCATAGGAGCCACGCTCGCCCATGCCGTCTGGGCAGGCAGGTGGGACCCGAGCATGGGGTGGAAGCACCAGGAGCTCCCTGCCAACTTGGCTGCCCTCTGCGCCGCAGCCCAGGGCTGGGCACTTGCGTGCCAGGGGAGGGACCAACTGAGGGCAGCCTGTCTGCCAGACCAGCGTGCACTGATGCCATATTCCAGGAAAGCAGAGGGACGGGGTGATCTCCAAGGCAGGCAGGAGTGGGAATGTGGAGTGCAGACAGGCAGGGTTGGGCTGCCAGGACTGAGCATCCTTCCCAGCCAGTCTGGGTGACAGGGTCTCCCCAGGACACTGATGGCCCATGCCCTGTCTCCCCAGTGTGGAGCCCAGGGCTGGACACCCAACGGTCTTGAAGCCCATTGCTCCACCAGACCCTCCTGCCCCGCCACCCCTGCAGCTCCCAAGCAGGTCACGGACAGCCAGACCCCAGGGACAGCCAGCCACCAGGGATGGACAGCTAAGCGTGGCCAGCAATTAGTTGCCCTTGAACGGGTAGCAGGCTGATTTCACAAGCCCCAAAGCTGCTGCCACTGCAGCGGCAGCCCCTGCACATGGGCAGCACTCAGGGGCTCCCAGCAGCCCCCCGCCTGCATGCAGTGCTGGCCAGAGGGCAGCGGCTGCACGAGACACATTTGTATTCAGGCTGAGCCAGGCTTCACCTCCCCTTCTCGACTGACTGTGCTGGTTCTGGCTGGCAGCCCGTCTTCCAGGCCAGGGAAAGATGAGTGATTAACTGCACCATCGGCGGATAATTCCCCCATTAAAAAATGAAAATGCAATTGAGTGCCATTATCGGGTACTCTTGTGGCTTCCCCAGGGACAGGCGCCATCAGCTCCCCATCAAATATGGTGACTGCACCCAGTGGGCCTGGGCTGGGCTCCACTGCCCAGAGCTACAGAGGGGCTGAGCCCCATCCCCTTCACCTCACAACAAGTCCCTATGGGATCAGGGCACTCTGAGGGATCAGGGCACCTTGTAGGATCAGGGCACCCCGCAGACTGGACCTGCCTCGAGCACAGCACCCACCTGCAGCCCACAAGGGAGCAAGTGCTGGGTGATGCAGGGTCAGCCCCAGGCCAGGAGATGGAAAGGGGGCAGGAGCAGCTCAGGGCTTGGTGTGGGGTCGGGGTCTGTGCAAAGGGGACAGACAGAGAGTGGGGGTAATCCTTCTGCTTGGGATTTCCTTTGCACCCTGGAAAAAGGGGTGGAGGAGCCCCAGGAGCACGCTCTGTGCCTACCCAGCCTGGAGTAGAGAAAAGAGCTGGCTGGGATCCACACCCAGCTTCAACCCTGCACTACAAGGCAGCTGGGTGAGACCTGGAGTTGTTTCCTTCTCCTGTGCCAGGCATGGATCCACCTGCCCAGGCTGGAGTCCTGCCCTGGCCCAGGCATGGGGCATCCCTCACCATGGCCATGGGACCAAGGGATCTCCTGGGACCACAGAGCTTGCCACCACCTGGCACGTGGAGCCCAGCACCACATGGCACTGGTGCCTATTGTGTGAGACAGGCAGACAGGGAGCAGGGATGGAATGAGATGGGGAGGGAGTGAGTGACTTGCCTGGTGCAGAGAGACAGCCGCTGTGGCTGTTCTGATACCCCTCCTGTGCTCAGCCAGCGGTGCAGGACCCTGCCCTGCCGCACGGGCAAGCCCCTGGACTTGCCGCCCCCAAAGGCAGATGGGGCAGCCAGGCTGTGCACAGCACCCTGCCCCAGAGGGACCCTCAGCACCTGTCTCCCTGGGGACCTGCGTCCCGTCGTGCCTCTCGCATCCCTGGGAAGGGGCTGTCCCTTCTGGGCCACCAGGCAGAGTGACAGCGGGGAGGCTATGCGCCCGCATTGGGCTTGTGTGCCCCGGGGAATTGGGGGCGGGGGGCTCCCTGGACGTACGTTCCCCATCCTCCATCCCCCGCTGAGGCCAAGTGACGTCCTTGTTCCTTGCTCGGCAGCGGAGCGTGCGGCGGGCCCGCGAAGGAGCCTTGCCTGTGCCAGGCATGCTCCTGACGCGGAGGGGATGACGCATGCAAAGCCTCGTCTCCAGCTCCGTGACCACCGGCAGCGGGGCTGGGGGGAGCCATGGAGCAGCCTCCATTTGCTGCCCCGACTCCAGAGGGCAGAGAGGGAAGAGAGCGGCGTGGGGGAAGCCCCCGGCGGGGGTCGCAGCCCGGCTGCTGGCACAAGAGGTGCTGAGCCCCTGCCCTCTGCCCCTCCTGCCCGTGCTGGTGAGGCCAGGCAAGCAGCTGGCAGCTCTGCAAGCGGGGCTGAAGCCGGTGCTGTGCAAAGCCCTGGGGAGCCCCAGGGGGCATCGGAAGGGCTGGAGGGACGCTCCCATCCCTATCCTATTCCCATCCCCATCCCCGTCTCCATCAGCATCCATTCCCATCCCCATCCCCGTCTCCATCAGCATCCATTCCCATCCCCATGCGCTCTCGGCATTGCCCCCTTCTCCCGGCACCCGCTGGCACGGCAGCCTGGAGCCCTTACCTGGAAACGCTTCTTCACCCAGATCTTCTTCATGCTTCTGCAGAGCCCTGCTGGCCCGGTGACACGGACTCAGGCCCGGCAGGACGGCAGCCCGCTCCCGGCGGGGTCCCCGCTGTCAGCACGTCGCGGCAGCAAGCGATGCTCCGAGCATCCTTCACCACCGGCAGCCGGGAACGGTAGAGGGAGAGGAAGGGGCTCGCCAGGTTGGGCTCTCGGGAGGGCTGGAGCTGTGAGCATGAAGCATCACTGGAGTGCTCCTCCCTCCATCCTTCCCCCGCCTGCCTCCGCCTCCGCCTCCCCGCCAGCCCTGGCACACAGTGACAGCGGTGGGGGACAGGCAGGGCACAGGTGGTGGGGGGCGAGGGCCACCGTCGTAGAGGGGAGGGAGGGGGCGTGTCTGAGGCGGGTACATGGTCTCTCCACCTCTGGCTTTGCCTACACGGCACCCAGGGGTACGAACCCCCTGCCAGGCAGTGCAGCTGTACCATTGTTCCCTGTCACCTGCCCATCCTGCCCAGGACAGGGGTTGCGCTTCTCTCTTAGGGCACAACCCCCCACTACAGCCCCCGCCCATGCAGACCGACTGGGATAGCAACAACACACCGCAGCAGCGCTCTGTGTGCTGTCCCCAAAGTGTTCCCAAACAGGAACACTTTCCACTGCCACAGCCGCCACAACCCTGCACCCAGTAGCACATTTGCAGTGTGCCATGGCACTGCCCAGCCAAGATACAGGCTCACCATCACTCTGCCAGCCTCTGCTCAGTCCCCCACATCCTCCAGTCATCTGTGATGCAGAAAGATCCCCTTACCAAGACACGGGTGTGGGTCACAGCAGAGCTGTACATGGGCAGGAGCTAATATGGGCACAGTCCTTCACACCAGTCCCCCTAGCAAACCACAGAGCCTCCAGTCCCAGAGCCAGTGCCAAGGCAAACCTTGTACCCTGCCCCCCGGGTGCCTCAGGACCCACATGGGTCTGCAGGGCTGGACTGCTCAGCCCTGGGGTAGCATCACTGCTTTGTGGCTGATGGGGAGACAAGCTTGACCTGGGAAAATTGGTTGCTGTCCCTGTCCATGTGGCATGACAAACACAAGACCTCCCTTCATGCTGGGATGAGGACCCACAGCACAGCTCAGAGCACGTCTCTGTGCCTAGGACTGAGCTGTGATAGGGCTTCTGGGATGTGGACAGAAGCTGTAGGTGGGAGTCCCCAGTGAGGCTGGTCAGGGACATTAAGACCTATAAGTGCTCCTGGGGTGCTGGCACAACCCTGGCACCCCTTCCCCAGCTGACCATCCCCAGCCCTGCTGGCCTGTCCCAGTTTTCTGGGTGATGCTACAAATAAGCCAGAGGGGCAGTCCCAGCCCCACAGCCTCGGCAGGTCCTCTCTTGCCTGCCATGCCCCTCACAGCCCTTGGTGCCCCATAGCTCTTGATACCTTGCCTCATCAACTCACCAAGCCCTGCAGCACTCATCAGCCCCCTTTCCAGGCCCTTGGAGAGGCTGCCAAGGTCCTGGCCTCACCATCTGTTTGAGCTGCCCCCTCCCACTGCCGAGCATCCATGAGGATGCTGCTGGAGGCCTCCCCACCCAGCGCTTGTCCCCATGCTGCTCACCTGTCCCCTGGGGAGCCAGCCACTCCCCAAGGAGCTGCTCACAGGCATCACGCTCCCCACGAAGCTTGGCAGCTCCTGGTAGCTTTTCTCCGCTTCCCCTCCCAGCTCATGACTCCAAACGTGAGGCTTTTCATGGCTCCATAATAACTTGCAAATTACCCAGTACAAAAGGAGCTGTTTATACAACATTTCTGTCAGTCCCACAATTCGAGTGATGCTGCGGGGTTTCCGTGGAGACCCTGCACGTCAGATGAGTCCTACAAATGCTACAGCTGGCATTAAGGGAATCTCCTGTCAGAGACAGAGGTCTCTGCTGGGCCCCCCAGCCCTGGATGGGGACAGAGATGGGTACCCTTGAGCCAGAGCTGGATAAAGAGGTGAACTGTGGGGCTCATCTATCAGGGTACCTGCACCCAGGGCTTCCCTGCCAGGTGCTCTCACCCTGTCTGTGCATGTATGTGGTCCTGCTGCAGACACACAGCCCGTGCCTTCTTTTCACACTCAAGTGGGATTAAAAGACTCATCAGGGATGCTGGGAAGAAGCACCAAGGCTTGGACTTGTCACATAGTGGTGCCAGGGCAAGAGTGCTGTCACCAAAGCACCCACAAGGACAGCCCCAGGGCTGGCCCCAGGGAGGACCACCTTTGTCCAGACAAAACAGTCACTTGTATATCCTCTGACTATCCTACATCTGCTGCCCATTGGCCACAGCTCTTCCCTGCAACTGTGACTCTGTAGCCACCCCTCAGCAAAAGCTTCAGGAGTGACTCTGGGCAGTCCCAGAGATGCTGCACCCCTGGGAATAGCTGGGTCACCTCCAGGAGGCTGTGCCTGCTGCAGGGACCAAAAGTCCTTTCTGGGGGCAGCAGCACCTGCAAATTCCCCCGCCAGGGCAAAGCCGAAGTCACTGCAGGTGTCCTACGGGAGCTGATGGCCACCTGCAAGTAGGGCAGCCCCTCTGCCCTGCCCCAGCCCAGGGGCAGCCCTGACAGTGCCCTGCTGCTCTGCAGGTCAGGGACCCAGGACAGGGAATGGTGGCCAGTGCAGCTGTGGCATGGACAAGAGGCAGACCTGGAGCAGGTGGCCCCATTGCCACCCAGCTCCAGCTTTGCCTGCTGGACACACATCGGCCCCAAGCAAACAGACAGCAAACACCTGCTCAAAATGCAGCATTAATTTCACTATTCCAAGAACCACAGCCCTCCACACCTTGCTGGGCCTCCTGGCTGCTCTGCACAGATCCTGACTGTGCACCACAGCTCTGGCCTGGCACCAGCCCCCTGCCCCTGGCCCCAGCCAGCAGCCCCCTTGTCTCAGTGCTTGAATAATTGATGGCGGTGTGTGCATGCGGCGTCTCGAGTAGGAGGAGGTCTGGGCATGAATTTTTCATGGGTTTGCACCTCCTGGAGCTGCTGGGGATGGTCGGCGGGAGGTGGGGATGTACTGAGAGCCTGGGTAGGTGGGGACCACCGTAGCTCTATCCCCAGGGGAAATAAATACAGCAGCGAAATGTCCCTTGTCGCTGGGCAGGGCAGCGCCACAGCATCTTTCTGACCTTGTGGAGGAGCAGTGCTGTGCTGTCCCCCCTCTCCCGAGGGCTGGGACACCCCAGTGCGCTCTCCAGCATCGCCTCCCTTGCTGCCACAAGAAGGATGCCTGAGCACACTGCTCACTGCAGGCGGGGAACACAGGGATGCAAAACAGCAATGTGACCTTGGCTCTGGCTGTCTGGACATGGAGTGGGATGGCAGAAGGCATTACATCCCTGCCCTGCCAACCTCTGGCATACCCCCTAGCTGGGACTGAGGGGCTGCATGCTGTGGGGGAGGGCAGGCAAGAGTGCAGGCAGCAGGGTGGAAGCAACCAGCCCCTTCCCAGTGCTACCATGCCAGGGCACAACCAGCAACCTGGTGTCAGGAGGCAGGAAGGGCGCTGGGAGCGCTGGGCAGCCCTGCAAGGAGGAAGAGGCTGTCGTCTCCTCATGCAGTCCTGAACACTGGTGCTATATTTACCCAGCTGCAGGCCTGGGTTTCGGCCTCTTGCCTGTAACACAAGCCCTGCAGCCTGCCAGAATCCGAGGGGATGGCACATTCCTCAGCAAAAATAACCCTCCAGCAGCAGGCGAGAGAGCAGGGGTGGAGGTGACTGACTGGACAGCTGCACTCACCACCCTGCTCGCTGGGAGCAGACGTCTCGCTCTGACAGACCCTGGGATGGGAACCTGGCACACGTGGCCACCACACCAGCCCCCTGCCCAGGTGGATGGGGGCAGAGGTGGGAGCCACTCTGGGGCAGCTGGCATTAAACAGGGGCATGGAGCTGCAAATTATGGGATTAAATTAGGCACTGAGATAAATGGTGAGGGATGCTGAGCCACCAGGGACACCGTCAGCACAGCCATCCCCAGTGGGCTCCATTGCCATTGCCATGTACCATCAGCTGAAGAATTATGCCCATGTCGCCCAACTATAACTCCTCGCACAGGAAGGGTCTGTGCAGGGCCACCACACATAGGAAGTTTCTGCCCCCTTTCCTGCCCCCAAATCCAGGCAGGTCCAGGCTGTTTCCTGGGCAGAGGAAAGGTTCCAAGACAGTTTGATTGCTGAGTGCAGGTGGAGGCAAATGGAGCAAGATCCTGCACTGGGAGCCCAAGATGGACACATCCAACCTTGAAACGAGAGGCAGCTTGGGTGGGGAGGATCAGGCAGTGCTGGCACAGTGAGGGAGGGCTGGACTCTAAAAGGAGATTAGCTTGGGTTCTTAAGAGGTGATTTAATCCAGTTTACAGGGAAAAAATTCAGGAGATGCAGCTGAGACCTGATAAAGGCTTTAGCAAGCCTAGGAGCAGTGGAGCTATGGTAGGGACCAGGGCTGGCTGGAAGGATCTGGAGGTTCCCTGAGTGACCCTGGGAAGCCCCTGGACCACCCTGGTGCTGGTGTGAGAAGGGTCAATGCACTCCACCTGCACCTATGGAGCTGGGGCATGAGAGAGAACCTGCAGCAGGAGAGGGGCAGCGCAATGGGACATGGTGGGGGGACAGTGTGGCACAGTGGGGATGGTGTGGCCCTGGTAGCCCCTGCACTTGGTTGCCTAGCCAGCCCCATGCATGCTCTCCCCTCTCCCCACAGTGAGCACTGACGCACTCAGGGAACCTGGGAGAAGAGCAGGAGAAAATCATTAGTGGGGTGGAGCGACAGATTCAGGGCAAGAGATTAGAGGAGCTAAATCAGGCTTGTGTGAGCAAGGGGGACTGCTGAGCTGGTGCAGGAGGAGCTTCCAAGGCTGAGCACAGAGATGGGCAGCATGGAGCCCCCCCAGGCCACCAGCAGCGACCTGAGCCAACTTGGAGAGAGCCAATGCTGGCCCCACGGAGATCTTCAGCCTGGCAGTGCACCAGGGAGAAAAGGGGCTCTGTGCCCACCAGAGACCACTGCCCATCAGAAGCAAATGGAGCAAGGGCACCACAACATCTCCAGACACAGAGAACTGAGACCCCAAGTCCAGAGAGAGTTTATCCTGCCTGGGGACCCTGCACACATCCCTCTTCCCCTGTAGGTAGCTGATGACCGAGCTCACAGAGTGCCCCAGGGAACAAGGATGGGGTGTCCCTTCCCGGTACTACAAGGATGGCAGAGCTATGAGCGGAACTTCCGTGGTCCCTGGAGACCCGTCCAGCACCTGGCGGGATGTGGCGCTCCCTTGGCACTGCCATAGCACAGCACAAAGACAGTTCTGCACTGGCACAGGGACAAAGCCACACCAGGGGCTGCTCTGCTCCTCGCTCAACCCAGCGCCCCAGAGCCTGCACGGCCCCAGAGCTGTCTCTGGCCCAGGGATGCCTTTTTGGGTGGCTGTTTGTTCAATGGTGGTGCATCCATGGCCAAGAGCCTGCTGGGAGGAGTGCCGAAGGCAGGGTGACATTCACACTGCACGTTAGGCAATCCCGGCTGCTCCGTCCCTCCCTCAGCTGCCCCAGAAAGGCGGTGGTGAGGGCCGGCGGCTGGGAATTGGGAGCAGGGAAGAGTGCGTCAGCACAACGGGAACGGGCACCTGGGGAAATCAGGCTGTGCTGTGCTGCTGGGCAGCAGCGGTGGGGCCCGGGCCAGTGTGGCCATGGAGAGGTGCAGCTGCAGACCGGAGAATGAAAACAGAGTGACCCCCCCTGCTACCCACCCAGGACAGGCTGCTCCTTCCCCGAGGCAGTGCACATCTCCCATTCTGCACACACTTCACCCCACATCCAACTGCACGTGCCACGGTCCCCAAAGGTGTGATGCACAGTGACTCCACACAGACTCACTGCAGGGCAGAACCCCTGCTGCACACTTCTCTGCTCCTCCTGCTACCCCACCAGGCTCCTGACCTGCACATAAACCTTCCTCCATCCCCCAAACACCACTTCTCCAGACTCCTGGCTCACAGAGGGCAACACCTCCAGTGCTCCACTTCAGCATTGTGAAGGCTCCTTCTGACCTGCTGCTGTCATCCAGTCCCCTGCTCAAGCTGCAGCATCTCTGGTGTGCCTGCTGTGCTGCAGAGTCCCAGGTGCAGCTCCTTCTCTGGAGCGTCAGGGCTTAGTGTTGCTTCCCTCACTCCCTGTCCTCACTGTCCCCATGCAGACAGCACAGCTCATAGAGCAGTGCCACCCGCCTCCATGCTCCCCAACACTCAGGCCTTCAATGTCCTAGGGAGGTGGCATCCATCCTCCAGGAGGAAAAATCTGTTCAGCTAAAGGGTTGTCAAGTACCGGAACAGAATGCCCAGGGAAGTGGTCATTCTTGGAGGTAATCAGAAGACATGTAGATGTGGCACTTAGGGACATGGTTTAACAGCAGACTTGGCAGTGCTGGGTTAACGGTTGGACTGATGATCTTAGAGGTCTTTTCCAACATAAATAATTCTATGATTCTATGATTGCATGATTCCATGATGATGGGGCAGAGGGGGCTGAGCCCCAAACCTGCAGGCTGAGGCCCATCCATGCAAGGGCAGCAGTCCCCATGCACTCCCTGCCTGACTGCTGCACCCAGGGGTGATGGTGATGAGCAGAGGGGCTGCCACAAGGATGAGCGAATGCTTGTTAATTTGCCTTGGCTAATTAACTACCAGGTCTCGCCCACCGCAGGGCACAGGCTCCACCTACTTGTCAGCCCTGCCTCTCACATGTCAAGCTCCTCTTCTCAGCCCCACCGGTGTTCCAGCTCAGCCAGTGCAATTCCAGTGCCTGGTAAAGCTGTGATGGTGATCACACGGGAGTTCTGCCCGTGGGCAGCTGGTGGGGAGGGTACTGAGGACCATGTTGGTGGCTGTGGTGAGTGGTACCACCAGTACCATGTGCCCAATCCCTATCTCTCTCTCTCTCTCTCTCTCCTGCTGCCCCGAGCAGGCTTGGCATCACATGCTCCCAACACCTCTGTGTCCAGTCCTGGCACCCAGCCTGGCCTGGCAGCGGGTACTGCAGCCACATGCTCGCTCCAGCCTGGAGAGCCACCCCAGTGCTGCCGGCACCGGGCACCCCAGCCTGCAGCAGGGTGGGCACAGCAAAGCTCAGCAGCCCTGTCTGGCCCCAGGGCACGCATTGCATCAAGAGCCTGCAAAGCACTGCTGCCGCCCTCGGCAAACCCGTGCCGAGGTCTGTGCCAGCACGGCCGTGCTGGTGGCCACGTCACCCTTACCTTCCATGTCAATGATGGCCAACACAGCACTGGTCATGGCCTCTCCCTGCTCATTCTCGGCGACGCATGTGTACACACCGGCATCCTCCTTCTTGCTGTCCCGGATCCAGAGGGTGCCATACTCCTCCCCACCCTGGGCCAGCTGCTCCTCGTTTCGGTACCAGCGGAGGCTGGGCCGGGGGTTGCCCACCACCACCACTCGCAGCCGGATGTCACAGCCGGTGCCGATTGCTGCATTCTTCAGTTTCCTCACAAAACACGGTGCTGCCAGGCGAGCGGAGCCCTCCTCGGGCGTCCCCGGTTCTGCTGTGACCTTGGCTCGCTTCGGGGGGATGCCAGGGCTCGGCGGGGCTGCCCGAGGCTCCCCACCAGCCCTACTCATGCCGCTGTGTCCCTGTGCTCGGTGCATAGTCTGCAGCTCCCCCACCACCACCCGCGACCCCTGTCACCCCAAACCAGCACGTTGTGCCCTTCTTCTCCCCCTGCCTGCAGTCTGGGGGTGCTGGGTGCCTGACTGGGGCGCTGGGGCAGTGGCGACCCCCCAGTCCAAATGCCGTCCGGTTCGGTGCCTCCCCTCCACAGGCTGCAGCCCCAAAGGTCGCAGCACTGTGGGCAAGCAAGGGGCTATATTTAGGCTGGGACTCGGGTTCCTGCTCGCCCAGCCGCCACTCACCAAGCGCCCGGTGCAGTGTGGCACTCACACCCCATGCTCTGCTGCAACCCCAAGCCCGCCCAGCGCCTCGGCACCTGCTCCTCGCCGGCCTGGATGCGAGTCCCGGGGGTGCTGCCCGCTCGCTGAGCCGTCCCCGTGCTGGGGCCGTGGCGTCCCCCCCCTCACCCGTCCCGTCCCGCGCAGCCCCCGGCGAGCTGCGCTCCCTCTGCCCCCTCTCCTGAAGTGGCAGCTGCCTCTGATATGTCACATTCCTTGGCTGGGCTCCCCCTCTCTGCGCCTGCTGCCCCGTCCCTGCAGCCCAGCTCCACTTGCAAAGATAGAAAAGGGCCAGCACCTTTCCATATTAGCTGAGAGGCTCGGGGGGGACCCAGCCTTCCTCCCCCGCTTCCCCTTCTCCGGCAGTGTCATTGGATCGGGGCAGAGAGAGACCCTGACGGCATGTGCAGGGAAAGGACACCGTCATGCTTCCTGCAACGCAAGACCCCGGGCAGGAGCCATCCCTTCAGGGCCCCTTCGCTCCACTTCCAGCACACAGCAGAGGTGGGGATCCCAGCATCCCTGATCAACACCAATCCTCCCTGCCTGGAAAGCTGCAAACACATCAAGACTCCATTTCTCTTACTGAGCCTCTGCCTCGCTGCCCTGGGCAGTGTGGGTCCCGGCCAGCCCTGCACGGAGCTGTTCGGCTTTGGGGCACCCGGTGAGAGCGCCCACACGCCGGGCTCCGGGCAGCGAGCAGTCAGGGCCGGTCTGTGCCAGATGCTGCCCGGCCATCCCTGGGCAAGGCAGGGCTTCCCATCTCCCGGAGCCATGGCACACGCCTCGGCACATGGCCCCAGCCACCCTCGCCAGGGGCCGTAAATCTGCGGGAGCAGGGGGCCAGCGACACGACACGGTGCTTCCCAGCTGCGGGCCAGCCCCGACGGCTTTGGCACAGCCCGTTGCCACCAGCCTAAGGGTGCCAGCATCAGGGGAGCATCACCAGCAAGGAGAAGATCCCAGGATCTCCCAGCTTGGATGGCTCAAAGGAGTGGGATGCCTTGCTAGACCCACAGCCTGGCTGCAGAGTGGCTGAGCCAGCCCCAGGAGAGGCTCTTCTCTGCCCTGCAGGCAAAGGAATGCTTTGTCCCCTGCCTGCCCCCAGGGGCTGAACTCTGGCGCAGCCAGCCTGGGCCGGCAGGGAGGGAGGTGTCATCCGAACCCAAGGCAACCTGGGGACTGTCCTCGATGTCACAGGGCCACCTGCTGGAGATATCCCTTGAGATCCAACACCTCCCACCTGGGGTTTGCCACGCTGGCCTCTCCCTCAGGGACACCCCCAGCCCACTCCCCACTGCTGGCAGTAGCACATGTCTTGTCCCTAAAACGTCACCCCCTGCCAAGCCCTCTCTGGGATCTGCTACCTGGCAGAGTTTCATGGACCCTCCAACATCTCCCGGGGCAGAGCAACCCTGAACTTCTCTCCCACATGGGATGCTCAGCTCTGGGTTCCACTGCAGCATCCCCCATCGCTGGGATGAAGGAGCTGAAGCCAAGATGCCCACAACCTGACCACAGGGAGCAGGGCATGTGTTGGGAGGAAGAGGGCATATGGTGTTGGCAGGTTGAGGCCGGAGGTTGAGCCTGGGGTGCAAGCATAGGGTGGTGGGTCTGATGCTCACAGGGGGCAGGGCAGGAGGTCGCTTAGGGGTGAGGATGGCTTTGCTTGCAGGTTGGTAACACTTGGAGGGGCTTGAAAAAGTCCCAGGCAGGTGTGGATTTGGGCAGGGCTGTCCAAAGTGGGGGTGAAAAGGAGGTGGCTGTGGAGCTGAGAACCACCGGGACATGGTATGTGATCCTAAGTGTGTATGGGAGATACGGGACCATCACCCAGAGCCCCTTTGAACCTGCTCAGGGCTTAGCTGTCACTGTCCCCTGTCCCAGCAGGACTTTCCCACCCAGTACAACTGGGAAACCCACCACCTCAGGCAGCAAAATGCTTGAGAACCTTCAGTGTGAGGGACACACACCTTTTGGGGGCCCAGCAGCCTTAGGGAGGAGACAGCCCAAGGAGTTC
>VZTE01001195.1:3137534-3157529 GCA_013397775.1 Eulacestoma nigropectus
CCCCCCACCCCATGCCCTCCCAGCCCCAGAGATGCACTAAGAGGACAGGGTGATGCTCCGCTGTTTATTTCAGCCGCCTGAAGAGTCTCATACACGTGGTGGGGTGGGGGTGCATGGGGGCGAGGGGTGGGGATGCCTGCCCTGGCCCCCCGGGCCTCTCTCCGGCTCCTCTCATTCTCTCCCCCCTCTCTCCCATTCACTCACTCCTCCTCTCTCCTGTGTCCACCTACGGGTACCCTCTCAGCTCGTGGGCCTGGCCCCGTGCAGCCTCCTGCTGCTGGGGGTCCCCGCCACGGGTGGGGCGGGCACTGCCCTCCTCTGCCCCACGGGGCTGCCTCTGGGGCCGGGGGGAGCGAAGGGCCCGAGCCCCCCTGGGCTGGGGGGGACACGCAGGCTGGGGGCCCCTGGCTCTGAGCAGGGCAGAGAACAGGGGGCTCAGCCCAGACCGTGGTGGCTTCTCCCCACCCCTAGCACCGCCGCCGTGCACCTGGAGAAGTGCCAGCTCCAGGGGGGCCGGCGCTGCTGGTGGAGGGGGATGGGTCCCCACTCGCGTGGGATGAACCCCAAGCCTGTGCCCGGCGGGGGAAGGGGCCTGTGGGGGGATCCAGAACCCGCTGCTGGGACCGTCCGGCTCTCCATGGAGCTGGCCCAGGCCACCACCTGCTCCCCCCAGCCCCTCCCACCTGTCCCGTCCCTCCCTCCTGCCGCCCCCCGGCCCTGGCCTGAGCCTGACGCTGGCGTTGCCGCTGCGAAGCTGCAAGAGCGAGCCTTTTGAAGCCGGGGGAGAGAGCCCGGGGGTGTGGGGGCCCAGAGGCAGCTGCATGGGGGAGACTCCTCAGGCAGTGTCGGGGGAGCGCCGAGAGGCGAGGTGGGGGGCAGGAGGGGGGCATGGCGGCGNGGCGGCGGGACGGAGGCAGGGACGGAAGGTGCCGGTGGGCTGCTGGAGCAGCCTCCTCTACAGCACTTCATGCTGCTGCTGAGTCGCCTCACTCACCACCTGTGGGAGAGAGGCGCCGTGAGACGCCGTGCAGTGCCACAGCAGAGCCCCGAGTGCGGGGACAGGCGCCGTGCTCGGTCCCCTGCCTCCCAGCCACCCTCCGGTGCCACCCTGCGCTCACCTCCCCATCACGGGTTTCGATGGTTTTGATCATCACGGTCTTTTTGGTGTGCACCTCGGAGCCCCGCTGCTCTGGGCTGGTCTCTGCAGGGGGAGAAGACGGCGAATGGGACCACAGGGACACGTGCCATGAGGACACAGCATGGGTGTGGGGATGGGGTCACTGCGGAACTTCAGCAGCCTTGGTTTAACCCCCCCTCAGCTCACAGCAACACCCAAACGAGTGCCTCCACACCAGGGGCTCTGTGTGTCCCCAGCCTGCCAGCCTGGCTACAGCCCCCCAGGAGGGACATTTGCCCCAAAAGTGGGGAACTCAGAGGACTCATCCCAGGTCCCCCACCTCATGGAGTGATGCTCACCTCGGAAATTGAGTGCAGAGGCGAAGGTCTGGTGCATGGGGATGCTGATTCTGTGGGAACACAGAGGGGAAAGCTTAGCGCCAGCCAGCACTACAGCTCAGGTGTGTCCTCACAAAGTTGGACCTCCAAAAACCACTGACCCTGCTGGTCCCCCCAGCTTGTCCTGCCCCCCTTCCACTCACCGGTTCTCCTCGCCCTCCAGCAGCTTGCGGTATGTGGCGATCTCCACATCCAGGGCCATCTTGACATTGAGCAGGTCCTGGTACTCACGCAGGTGCCGGGCCATCTCATCCTTCAGGTGCCGGATCTCCTCCTCCAGGCGGGCAATGGTGTCCTGGTACCCACCGGCCTCCCCCGCGAAGCGCTCCTCCATCTCCCGCATCTGGCGCATCAGCGAGTCGTTCTGGAGAGATGGGGTGCTCAGTGAGGGGGGGAACCCAGAGAAGCCAGGGGTCACCTTAGGTGGGAACTGGGGATGCCAGGGCGTCCTGGGGAGAGCTGTGGTCAGCCCTGGGCTTGGTCCAGCTGAGGTGGGACCATGATGGGTGACTGTCACCCTCCACCTGCCCAGCGCTGGGCAGCAGGGTCTGACGGGGGCATGTACTGGGCAACCCCAGCACCCTGGTGCCCAGGCCCTCCAGCAAAGCCATCCTACCCCAGCAAGAGGGCACAGAGAGCTGCAGAAGCACTGGATGGCTGCCTGGGGGTGGCACTGGTGGCTGCTGGCTGGCTCCTGTGACCATGACTGTGCCGGAATGGGACTGTTGTGCCCTGTTTGTTTGCAACCACCTTGCCAGCCTGCAACCAGACACCCCGAGCCCTGTGCCCGCCTGCCTGGAGCCTCCCAGGCTGGGTCACATTTTACAATCCGCACTTTGATTCCAAGACTCTGCCAAAACACTTTGCAGGAGCCCAGGCCACTGCTAGGGGAGGTGCAGCCCAAATGCAGGTTACAAGGCCCCCCATGGCAGCAACTCAGAGATCTGGGAAGAGCCCCACACCCCAGAGATGTCCCAGAGGTCCCTGAGCAGCCTTGGAGCAGCAGGTCCCTGCAGAGAAGCTGGGGATCTTCCCAATGCTGCCCTTAGCTCACCGTGCCCTTGAGGGCATCAATCTCGCAGGTGTAGGACTGGATCTGGTGCCGGTACTCCAGCATCTCCTGTTTTGCCTGCCTTAGCGCATCGTTGTTCTTGTTGGCTGCCTGCGTCAGGTCAGACACCTGGGGAGAGACCGGGGTCAGTGGGCACAGCCACCGAGATGGAACCCGCTGTGCCGGGGCCAGCCCAGAGCCCGCTGCCTCCCACACCTTGGACTTGTACCACTCCTCGGCCTCGGCGATGTTCTTGGCAGCAATGCTCTCATACTGAGCACGGATGTCCCGCAGCGCAGCTGTCAGATCAGGCTTGGAGATGTCCATCTCCACCTGGATGTGCTGCTCCTGCAGCTGTGCCTGCAGCTCCCGGATTTCCTGCGTGGACAAGGTCACATCTCAGGGCACCCACTCCATTTTCCCTGCCCCATGAGTGCCATTGGAAAAGGGGGCCACTTCTGACCTACCTCTTCGTGCACCATCTTGAGGAAGGCGATCTCCTCCTGCAGGGACTCGATACGTCTTTCCAGGTCGATGCGTGCCAGTGTGGCTGCATCCACATCCTGGGAGGGACACAGAATGAGGGATAGTGGGGGGTTGCAGGGAGAGCACTAGGACTGGCAGGTGCAAAGCTGTGTCCAGGACTATGCCCTGGTGCTGGGGCCAGGCTGCTGGAGGGAGATAGGGGTGGGAAGGAAGGTGGGATTCCCACACCACACTAAGGGGACAGGTACTCACAGCTCTGAATGCAGCGAGGTTGTTCTCAGCCTCCTCCTTCAGCTGGATCTCCTCTTGCAGCCTGTAGGCAGAGAAGGGAGGCTAGGGGGGTCTGGAGGAAGCTCCGTCCCTCCGTGGTGATGTCCCCCCGAGCTGTCCTTAAGCCCAGCATGGCCCAGTAGGAAGAAAACAGATTGTCCTGTGTTCCCGGCAGACAGCAGAGGACTGGCGGGGGGCCAGGGGCTCTTCCTCCCCTTCCCTATTATAGTCAACGCCGGAGAGATCACAAAGACATGAGGTCAGCTCAGTGCCACGCGCACTGCCCCAGCCCTTATAGGGGAGAGTGACCAGCAGCTGGGAGGACAGGGTGCAGGATCTGGCACAGGAGGTCCAAGAGATGGCCACCAGCTGAGCTATCCCAGGGAGAGCAGGAGCACAGACAGGTCTCAGCGATGCTGCGGGATGGGGTGTGAAGTGGGGACTGCTGTGGGGGAGGCTCAGGTCAGGGCTGGAGATCCAGGCTTGTGCCAGGGCAGGGGACATCACCGCAGGCTGCATGCCAGTGGAAAGGCAGCGGAGAGGAGATGGAGGTGCCCAGGTGGTGCTGGCACATGGGGTGGCAGAAACCCAACACCCGTTTGTTCTGGGCCCAGCTCCTCCCCTGTCACTGAGAGTTCCTTCACGCCACCACCGCCAGCTCCCCAGCATCAGGGAGGACCCCAGTGCTGGCCGCCTGTGGTGGTGGCTTGGGTTACAAAAGGAGGCAGCAGGCTGTGCACCCTCAGAGAATGGTGTCCCCAGGGCACAGGGTCCAGGGGGGAAGGTGCAGACCATCACCAGAACATACAGCTCCCCTTGAGTATCTGCCCCTACCACCAGGTTCCCCATGCTAGTCAGTCCTAGGGGGGATCCCTCAGCCTGGCCACCCTTGTGGATAATCCCCACTCTCTTCTCCAGCATCAGCCAGGTCCACAGCATCGCTGGGGTCTCCCACTGCCCCCAGGGCACCATGGACACTCACGGCAGGCCTGGAGCATCCCTGGCCTGCGGAAGTGCAGCTGCTTCCTCTCCTCCCTCCTTCACATCCGGAGCTGATGGAGCACACTCCCCGGGTTATCCGCCCCCTCGCTTCTGCCTGCCCGACTGCATCTGTCTGTCCATCGATCCCACAGAGCTCAGCTCACCCATGGGCCCAGCAGCCCTCCCTGGTGAGAGCAGAGTTGGGGACCCCAGGGTAAGGTGCACTTCGATGTCCCAGCTCTGGGTGTCCTGTGGTGTTACAGCCCGGCCTCAGCCCCACTGCAAGGGAGGGCATAGGGGACGCCCCTGCTACGCGAGCCACTCTACCCTCTGTGTGCTGCCTGGGCAACCAGAAAGTGGTCAAGGGCGACAGAGTACTGGGGTCATGATGGGCTCTGAGTGTGAGGCACGAGGATATTAGTAAGCACCTGAGGGGCTGCCAGAGTGAGCTCTGCCCCCACCCACCCCTAGGGATGGAGATGCATGGATGGATGCCCACAGGGANAGGTCCCTGAGCAGCCTTGGAGCAGCAGGTCCCTGCAGAGAAGCAGGGGATCTTCCCAATGCTGCCCTTAGCTCACCGTGCCCTTGAGGGCATCAATCTCGCAGGTGTAGGACTGGATCTGGTGCCGGTACTCCAGCATCTCCTGTTTTGCCTGCCTTAGCGCATCGTTGTTCTTGTTGGCTGCCTGCGTCAGGTCAGACACCTGGGGAGAGACCGGGGTCAGTGGGCACAGCCACCGAGATGGAACCCGCTGTGCCGGGGCCAGCCCAGAGCCCGCTGCCTCCCACACCTTGGACTTGTACCACTCCTCGGCCTCGGCGATGTTCTTGGCAGCAATGCTCTCATACTGAGCACGGATGTCCCGCAGCGCAGCTGTCAGATCAGGCTTGGAGATGTCCATCTCCACCTGGATGTGCTGCTCCTGCAGCTGTGCCTGCAGCTCCCGGATTTCCTGCGTGGACAAGGTCACATCTCAGGGCACCCACTCCATTTTCCCTGCCCCATGAGTGCCATTGGAAAAGGGGGCCACTTCTGACCTACCTCTTCGTGCACCTTCTTGAGGAAGGCGATCTCCTCCTGCAGGGACTCGATACGTCTTTCCAGGTCGATGCGTGCCAGTGTGGCTGCATCCACATCCTGGGAGGGACACAGAATGAGGGATAGTGGGGGGTTGCAGGGAGAGCACTAGGACTGGCAGGTGCAAAGCTGTGTCCAGGACTATGCCCTGGTGCTGGGGCCAGGCTGCTGGAGGGAGATAGGGGTGGGAAGGAAGGTGGGATTCCCACACCACACTAAGGGGACAGGTACTCACAGCTCTGAATGCAGCGAGGTTGTTCTCAGCCTCCTCCTTCAGCTGGATCTCCTCTTGCAGCCTGTAGGCAGAGAAGGGAGGCTAGGGGGGTCTGGAGGAAGCTCCGTCCCTCCGTGGTGATGTCCCCCCGAGCTGTCCTTAAGCCCAGCATGGCCCAGTAGGAAGAAAACAGATTGTCCTGTGTTCCCGGCAGACAGCAGAGGACTGGCGGGGGGCCAGGGGCTCTTCCTCCCCTTCCCTATTATAGTCAACGCCGGAGAGATCACAAAGACATGAGGTCAGCTCAGTGCCACGCGCACTGCCCCAGCCCTTATAGGGGAGAGTGACCAGCAGCTGGGAGGACAGGGTGCAGGATCTGGCACAGGAGGTCCAAGAGATGGCCACCAGCTGAGCTATCCCAGGGAGAGCAGGAGCACAGACAGGTCTCAGCGATGCTGCGGGATGGGGTGTGAAGTGGGGACTGCTGTGGGGGAGGCTCAGGTCAGGGCTGGAGATCCAGGCTTGTGCCAGGGCAGGGGACATCACCGCAGGCTGCATGCCAGTGGAAAGGCAGCGGAGAGGAGATGGAGGTGCCCAGGTGGTGCTGGCACATGGGGTGGCAGAAACCCAACACCCGTTTGTTCTGGGCCCAGCTCCTCCCCTGTCACTGAGAGTTCCTTCACGCCACCACCGCCAGCTCCCCAGCATCAGGGAGGACCCCAGTGCTGGCCGCCTGTGGTGGTGGCTTGGGTTACAAAAGGAGGCAGCAGGCTGTGCACCCTCAGAGAATGGTGTCCCCAGGGCACAGGGTCCAGGGGGGAAGGTGCAGACCATCACCAGAACATACAGCTCCCCTTGAGTATCTGCCCCTACCACCAGGTTCCCCATGCTAGTCAGTCCTAGGGGGGATCCCTCAGCCTGGCCACCCTTGTGGATAATCCCCACTCTCTTCTCCAGCATCAGCCAGGTCCACAGCATCGCTGGGGTCTCCCACTGCCCCCAGGGCACCATGGACACTCACGGCAGGCCTGGAGCATCCCTGGCCTGCGGAAGTGCAGCTGCTTCCTCTCCTCCCTCCTTCACATCCGGAGCTGATGGAGCACACTCCCCGGGTTATCCGCCCCCTCGCTTCTGCCTGCCCGACTGCATCTGTCTGTCCATCGATCCCACAGAGCTCAGCTCACCCATGGGCCCAGCAGCCCTCCCTGGTGAGAGCAGAGTTGGGGACCCCAGGGTAAGGTGCACTTCGATGTCCCAGCTCTGGGTGTCCTGTGGTGTTACAGCCCGGCCTCAGCCCCACTGCAAGGGAGGGCATAGGGGACGCCCCTGCTACGCGAGCCACTCTACCCTCTGTGTGCTGCCTGGGCAACCAGAAAGTGGTCAAGGGCGACAGAGTACTGGGGTCATGATGGGCTCTGAGTGTGAGGCACGAGGATATTAGTAAGCACCTGAGGGGCTGCCAGAGTGAGCTCTGCCCCCACCCACCCCTAGGGATGGAGATGCATGGATGGATGCCCACAGGGACTCTCCAGGGCCCCCCCACTCACTTCTGTTTGAGCTTCTGCAGGTCATCGAGCAGGTTGTCGCGCTCAACCTCCACACGAGCCCGCTGGTTGGTGAGCAGGTCCACCTGGCGCCGGAGCTCCCGCAGCTCCTCCTCGTACATCTCAGCCACGCGGGTGGGCTCCTTGCCCCGCAGGCGGTTCACTTCGGCCACCATGAGGGCATTCTGCTGCTCCAAGAAGCGCACCTTTTCGATGTAGTTGGCGAAACGGTCATTGAGCTCCTGCAGCTCCACCTTCTCGTTGGTGCGGGTCTGGAGGAACTCCTGGTTCATGGCATCGGCCAGGCTGAAGTCCAGCAGCTCGCCAGCCCCCTGGTAGGCACTTTGGTAGGAGCGCAGGGGCGTCACGCGGGTGGTACGGAAGGTGGACAGGCTGGGGACGGCCGAGGTGCGGGACACCTGGTAGACGCGGGAGGTGACGGAGCTGCCGCTGCTGCCCTTGCCGCCGAAGGAGGCACGAGGGAAGACCGGGGAGCCGCCAAAGGTGCGGCGGTAGGAAGAGACCCGCTGGCTGGAGGAGTAGGACTGGCTCATGGTGGCGGCGTGGGGAGGCGAGGCCGGAGCAGGGAGCAGGCAGAGGGCTGGCGAGCGGCCGGCACAGCTCGGAGAGGCGTCGGGAGGGGACCGCGCGCCGCTATTTGTATCCTGCTGACATCACCCGCCCCTCCTGCTGCCGGGCAGCTGCGGGATGCTGCCGCGGGGGGATGGCCGGCAGCCCCCGCCCACTGCCCCTCACCTGCCCGCACCCCCCGGCAGACAAGGGCCTCTGCGCCCGCCAGAGTTCCCTGGTGAGGCATTGACACCGCTCCCCACTGCTCTGCCCCGTCCCTGGGGGTGTGAGGGGAGGAAGTGGGGCAGGCTGGTGGTGACCCCCATGTCAGGGTGCACTGCCACCCACAGGGGGCCCGGACAGACAGACAGACAGCCTAGGCTGACGCCATGCAGGGAAAGAAGGGAACTCAGACCTTCACGACGTCACTTGACCCCCCTGAGCCAAACCCCATGCCAGGTAGCCGTGGTCCCCAAATTGGTCTTGAGCACTCCAAACGACCCCTGATGATGCCCTGACCCACCCCCTGGCAAGAGCACCAGGCTCAGGTCTCCATGTGGGGTGAGTCTCCAGCCCCCCCATCCAGAAAGTGAGCAAGGAAGGGCCCTGGAGAGGGGTTGATGTGGGGGGACCCCTGCCCTGAGTGTGCTTGTACTGACCCAGCACCCAAACTCTCTTTCTGACATGGGGGGCTGAGCACTGGCCAGGGTCTGGGCACTTTCAGAGTGCTGCTGAGTGACCCCGAGCAGGTGCTGGGTCCGAGCCCCAGTGATGGTGACGTCAGCCCCTGTCCTCGCTCCAGCACATTCCCAAAGCAGCAGGCACTCAACCAAAATAGCCTTCCCAGCTCATACTCGTGGGGTGTGGGACATACATATGTGGTATTTATAGTGGGGGAGGCACTCTGTTAACCCTTCTTGCTCCAGGCATGTGGAGAGCACAGCTGGATGGCGACCCTGCCTGGAGCAGTCCTAGCCCCTCTACGATCCCCATCACCCTAAGAGCAGAACAAGGTCCCCAGGTTATCCCGAGGCACTGCAGGCTCTTCCTTGTCTCCTCAGTCTCCCCTTTGGCCCAGAAGTAGACTGGGGATCAGAAAGCCCAGCTCCCCAAAAGCTCCCAGAATAGGGAATTTCTGAGTCCATCTGAAAACTCCACTACAGCTTCCTGGACAAGCAGTGGGCCAGGTCAGGGACCCTCAGGGCCCTGCACAAACCCATGCCAGCTAAAAAGGACGTCCTGAGGGAGGGCGGCTGTGCTGGGGGAACCCCTCATGAGGGTTCCCCTTGCCTGGGCAGCACCCCCTCCTCCCCAAACTCCCCAGCACACCTGGTGACCCCCAGCTCTGTCCAAGCTGGGCTGTTTTGGCTGACATCAGCTGGCTCAGCCCCAGTGCCTTTGTCCCTGAAGGCCCTGCTGGAGGGGACCGCTGTGCCCCTGGGCACAGGGTGACTCAGCAGCAGGACAGCACTCAGCCCTGCCTGGCCCTGCACCTCCCAGCCTTCTGTCCTGGCTGTAACACAGATGCCAAGCAGTGCCATGGCTCACCCATGGCAGCATCAGCATCAGGCAAAGGCTCGGGCTTGGTCATGGAAGCATTCTCAACCACCCCAGCTCGAGAACTCCTCCCTGCTGCCTGCCTGCTCCCTGTCACTTGGGGAGCCAGCTAAAGTCTGGGTCCCACAGACATGCAGGTGGCAGATGCTCAATGCCCTGCATCCCTTCTGCCCCTCCAAGCCCCCCATCCCTGGAGCCTCTCTCAGCCACCCAGCTGCAGAGTGATGTGGCGTCTTCCCAGAGGGTACAAGCTGCCTGGAGGAGCCTGCCTTTAAAAGGGAAGGTATTTCCAGATGGGGTTGTTTCATCCCAGCACAGTGGGAGGATGGAAGAAAGGGGGGCGTGTGGGGGGAGAGTAGATGGAAAAACAGACAGCATCCTTCCTCCTTCTGGCCCCATTCCGAGTATGCCCTGCACATCCCAGAGCCCCGCACGTGTGCCCTGCCTGTGCTGCAAGTGCCAGCAAGCTGGCCCTTAGCCAGTGTGCGGAGGGGCAGGTGGGTGCCCCGTGAGAGGGACCCAGGGCATCTGGGACAGCACACCACCAGGAACAGAGTTCAACCATCCCTTCCCATGAGCCCACCCCACTGCTGTGCCAGCTGCTAGTGGGGGAGGATGGACTCCTCAGGGATGCTGTGTCCAGAAGTGCCAGGCACCCTGCCCTGGTGTTGCACGTAGGTTGATGCAGATCCTATCTCAGGCCTGGGTAGCCCTTGTTCCCATCCTCATCCCACAGAGGGGTGCAGGGTTGGGGGGCTCCAGGGAGGGGAAATGCACTCTTGGGCACTGCTTTTTGGAGGGGAAGCAGCTCGGAGGGGTTAACCAGGAGCATCCTCCTGACCCTGCTGTAGGGCAGACTGCTTGAAGTGGCCTTTCCTTAGCTTCGTGACAGCCTTCCGGTATGGCTCTGGGCTGGCAGGGGCCCCATGTCTTGTAGAGGGTGGACGAGCCTCTTAGGAAATCCCCGTCTGCTTGGAGACCCAGCGTGACAGGAAAGAGGGATGAAGTGCAGGACCCAGAGACCCTGCCTGAGTCCCATGCCAGGAACAAGATGCCAAACACTCTGTGCCAGTTAAAGACCCAGAGGCTGCAGAAAGTGAGGAGGCTGCAGAGGCCAGAAGTGCAGGGCTGCCTCCTGTCCTATCCAGCCTCGTTCAGCCTCCCCACAGCTCCATCCCAGGCCAGGCTGACCCAGACCAGTGGAGCCTGGGAAGTGGCTCCTGAACCCCCGCACTGGCCTGGTCCCAGCTTCCATCAAACCTTGGATGAGACTGCTGCCGGGAAGGCGTTTGGAGCTGGAATGTCAAACAACTCCCTCTGGTCATGACATCCCTGTGAGCAAAGCCAGCTGCATCCTGCAGCCGCCCCTCCTTCCTGGCCCTCCCTCCCTGCTGCTCCCCCAGGATTTAAACCCAGCACAGCCTCCTTGGGCTGTGGGCGCCTTGGGGTTTGAAGCTAGGCAGGATATGGGGACAGGGTGCTGGCCCCTCCTTGTCCCTACACTCTGTCACCAGGACCCCAGTGCTCTCTTATGCCTGGCCTTAGCTCAAGGGTGAGTTGAGGGATGGGAATGAAGCAGCGAGGGTGTCCATCCCCCTCCCTCCTGACCCCTGGCTGTCTTCCTTCATCCCGCTCCTTTTACAGCCATGAGCCTCCCAGACGCCTTTACCCTAAGAGGGAAGGACTGTGTGGCCCATTCCCCAGTGCTGACGGATCCAGGGCGCGTGCTATTGTCTAAATAGGAGGCGGCTCTCCCTCCCTGCCTGGAGCAAGGCCCAGCCTGGCCTGATGGGGTCCCAGGAGCTGGTGGCTGCCGTAAAGTCTGCAGCCCCCCTGCCCCTGCTGTTCATCCCAGCTGCCCTCATGCCTTTGCCCACTCCAGAGCTCAGGACCAGGGGGTGCACAGACTGTCTGTTTGCTCCTGGTCCCCACGCCTGTGTCCTCAGGTGATGGGGATGCTGAGGACATTGTCCTGTCTCTGGCATAAGAACGCTGGGGGTGCCTGGATGTCCCCATGGCAAGCACAGATGCCAGGGGTGTCCAGATGCAACCTGTACAGATGCTGGGAGGTGTTTGCTCACCTCCCTCGGTCTTGGTATGTCCTCTGGGTGAGTTGTTGCCTCCATGTTTCATGAGGATGCTGGGGGTGAGCTGTTGCCCTGAGCCATGTAGATGATGGGGGAGATCAGCTACTTCCATGTCCTGCAGGTGCTTGAAGCATACCCTTGCCCCATCACTCATCTACAGCTGGCCCTGTGATCCGTGGGGATATTGGGGATGTTCCCCCATCTCTGCTGCCTAGGGGCAGGCTGAGGGTGTCCACTTGGCCTCATGGTCCATGGGGACATTCACCTGCCCCAGTAGTGTGGAGATACTAAGGATGCCCAGCTGCCCTGGCGATCCATGTGGACACAGGGATGACTGAGTGGCTGTGTGGTCCATGAGGATGCTGCAGGCCTCAATAGCATCACCCATGCCAGTGAGATGAGGTAGCATTTCCCGCTGCATCGCTGGTGGCTCACGTAAGGCATGGTAGCCATTCGCTCAGCCTCCAGCAATTCCTGGGCAGTGATTTCACTTTCCCATGCTCAGACACGTGGGCCGGGATGTGGGGGACCGCCTCGATGGATGCCATCCCTTTGCTCATCCTGGCAGGGCTGGCAAGGGGGGGTCCAGGCAGCCTGGCAGGCAGTGGGAGAAGGGGGTGGCACTTCCTGGAGCTCTGCTGCGTTTACAGTCTCTGTCCTGGGCCATCTTTCCATTAACCCCTTCCAGCAGGGAGGGCTAAGCACTGCCTGCCCATCCCCAGAGCCTACTGACAGGGATGGGCAGGCAGGGAACATTTCCTGGAGCAAAGCCTGCCTGGAACCCCACCTGGGCTGCCAGGGGACATAGAAAGGGCAACAGTGCCCTGTCCTTACCAGTCTTGTCCCTGCCAGGCACCCTTGGGCACACACATGAGCCCAGCAGCAGGGTGCATACATGCAGAGGAGGAGCTGGTGCTCCTTTTGGGAGGGTTGCCTGTGGTTCCCTGCTGCACCATGGGGCAGCACGGGATGGGGACAGAAGCACTGTCCTCCCAGAGGCACAGTGATGGGGTAGGGGGCAGCCATGGCAGGTGCTGTGCAGCCCTTGGCACCCAGCCAGGGGTGAGTCAGAGCCCACCCGGATATAGCCATTGGGAGCTTTTTCTGGAAGTCTCGCTGTGCTGGGAATAGCTGTGGCTCGCCAAGGCACTGCCCTTTGCTCACACCGGCAGGGCCAGACGAAGGCCACACCCGGCCCTGCCACTCACTCCTGCTCTGACACCCCAGATCCAGGCACACCCTGTCCTATACACACACACCCCAGGAACCATCCGCCCTGAGCACCCGCTGGGTACCCATCTGCTCTGGGCATCCACCAGCTGGGGAGCCATGGGCTCCAAATGTCCCCAGGTGTCCCTCAGGCACAGCCTGGGAACCACCCAAGAGCACCTGGCCCTGAGCTGGGTTCCAGCAGCAGAGGAGGGTGATGCTGGCAGGAGGAGCATGGGGATGGCTGCCTGGCACGCATGTCCCTTTGGCACATGTATCCCAGCTCTGGGCTGGAGTGCTGGGTGCTCCCAGCCTGGTCCCGGCCTGGGGGGGCCTGGCCCTGTGTTGTGCTGTGGTTGACATGGAGACCCTCCAGCTGTCTGTTTGCAGGGTGCCAGGCAGCGGGAGTGCTCGTTCCCATTTGGTGGTGGGGAGAGGCAGGTGCTGGGGGCTGGGAGCATAAATCCAGAGCTGTCAGGAGCTCTCAGCATGACAGGTCACACGGTCAGGGGCAACAAGACCACCAGTTTCCAGTCCTCAGAACATGGACAGCGTCTCTCACTAACAGAGTGCCCTTGCAGGTGACTCAGGAGCTGGGAATCCAGCTGGCACCCAACACCTGGGCCCCATGCAGCACTCACAGGCTGCCACGTCCATCTCCCAAGGCCACACATCCATCGCTAGGAAGAAAGGCTCCTGCTGGGAAATGATGCACGAGGACTGATTGAAACCCAAAACCCCACTGCTGCATCCAGTCCATGCAGGGAACCCAGCCAAGGGCAGTAGGCACCCTAATCCATGCAAGGCCAAGGAGTCCTATCCCTTGGGAGTGCCCCTGGGGCTGACAGGCAGCTGGGGTGCTGCTCTGCCACGCTGCCAGCTCTCAGAACCCAGCGCATTGCTGTCACTCAGAGACATTTGTCTCCACCATGGCACCAAGGGTTTGTGCCTTGTTTCCTGTGAGGGCCAGGCAGTGCCAAGGCAGGGGAGAAACAACGATGGGGGGCTGCAGCTTGGCTGTGACCCACTCCAAAGATACCCAGCCTTTGGGAAGCGAGCATGCTTCCCTGTGCACCTGCACCCCCACTGCACGCAGGCCAAACCCCATTCTGGGGCAGCCCTTGCTCCCCTAATTAGCCCCAGAACGGGGGCACACCAGGGCAGGATGGGTGATTATCCTTGTGGAGCCTGACCCTGCCCCTTGCTTCCCACCCTGGCCCCTCCTGGCTGTGTCCCTCTTCCACCTGCCCTTAATTCAGCTCTGCCCTAGCTTTCTCAAGCACCGCCTTTGCCTGGTCTGAGGGGTGCATGGTGTGGATCGCATGGTGTGGGGTGCAGGGTGAGAGTGCAATGTGCATGGTGGGGGGTATAGGGTGCGAGGTGCGGGGTGTGCATGGTGGGGTCGCAGGTCATGGGGTGCAGGGTGCGCATTGCCGATTGCGGAGTGTGGATCGCACTGTGCAGGGTGCATGGTGCAGGGTGTGGATTGTGGGGCAGGGATTGCAGGGTGTAGGGTTGGGTGCAGATGGCAGGGCAAAGATTATGGGGCAGGGATTGCAGGGTGTAGGGTTGGGTGCAGATGGCAGGGCAAAGATTATGGGGCAGGGATTGCAGGGTGTAGGGTTGGGTGCAGATCGCGGGGTGTGGATTGCAGGGTGTAGGGTTGGGTGCAGATGGCAGGGCANGGGCAGGGATTGCAGGGTGTAGGGTTGGGTGCAGATGGCAGGGCAAAGATTATGGGGCAGGGATTGCAGGGTGTAGGGTTGGGTGCAGATGGCAGGGCAGGGATTGTGGGACAGGGATTGCGGGGTGCAGGGTTGGGTGCGGATCGCAGGGTGCAGAGTTCGGGTTCGGGGTGCAGGCTGCGCG
Source organism: Eulacestoma nigropectus (assembly GCA_013397775.1). Taxonomy (NCBI): domain Eukaryota; kingdom Metazoa; phylum Chordata; class Aves; order Passeriformes; genus Eulacestoma; species Eulacestoma nigropectus. The sequence continues at coordinate 3,151,969 of VZTE01001195.1, forward strand.
TTCCTCCGCGCCAGCAGGGGGCGCTGTGCGGACCGGCGCGGGGCGGTGGCGGCCATGCAGGTACCGGGCGGGCGGCGCGCGCGGGACGGGGTCGGGTCGGTGCCGCCCGGGACGGGGGTCCCCGGTCCCGCGGGGGTCCCGGCCCGGGGCGGGGCTTTGCCGGCGCAGTGCGGTGACGGCGGTGCCCGCAGGCGGCGGCGCAGGGCTCGAAGGCGGCGGCGCAGGCGGCGGCGCAGGAACTGGTGAAGTTCGTGAACCGCAGTCCCTCGCCGTACCACGGTGAGCACCCGCCCGGACCCCTCCCCGTCCCGCTTCCCCTTCCACGCGGGCGGCCCTGACGGCTCTTCCCCCCGCAGTGGTGGCCGAATGCCGCAGCCGGCTACTGCAGGCCGGCTTCCTGGAGCTGAAGGAGACGGAGCACTGGGACGTGCGGCCGGCGCAGAAGGTGGGCCCGGCCGGGGCGGGGCAGCGGGAGCCGGGGGTGGACGAGGCGCCTCACCCCTCACCTCTACCCCTCTGCTTCCAGTACTTCATCACCAGGAACTACTCCACCCTCATTGCCTTCGCCGTCGGCGGCCAGTTCCAGCCCGGGAATGGGTTCAGCCTGCTAGGGGCCCACACCGACAGCCCCTGCCTCAGGGTAAAGTTGCCCAGCTGAGTGCTGAGTTCTTCTCTGGGGTCCTCCAGTTTCACGCCACAAGCAAAAACTATCCTGACTACCCCTGTGCCCTGCAGCACCATTACTGGCTCCCTACACCTCCCAGATCTGCCACCCAGAGCAGCTCATGCTGACCCCCTGCATTTCTCTGCCTGCTGCTGTCTCCTCTGTGTCCCCTGTCCTGCAAAGCCCCTCATAGCACCTTGTGCTGGCAGCATCAGCGATGAGGCTCTGGGCATGTGCTGCCCGGTTCCCACCAGCTGCCCAGTCCCCAGTGCTTTGTGGCGCCAGCAGTGACAGCTCTGCTGTTGCCCAGGTGAAGCGTCGCTCTAAGCGGGGACAGGTGGGCATAGTGCAAGTTGGCGTGGAGACCTATGGAGGGGGCATCTGGAACACCTGGTTCGACCGTGACCTGACCGTGGCCGGGAGGGTGATCATAAAGGTGAGTCTGATTTAGGGCAATGCACAGTGAGCTGTGTGTCTCTGGCTCTGGGTCGCTGACTCCCACACAGAGTGGGACCTGCTGCAACCTTTCAACCCTGCAGGCCTGGCCCCAGAAGTCCTCCTTGTGTTTCAGGACCAAGCCACGGGGCGCTTGGAGCAGCGCCTGGTGCGTGTGGAGCGGCCCATCCTCCGCATTCCTCACCTGGCCATCCATCTGCAGCGCAGCATCAATGAGAACTTTGGGCCCAACACTGAGCACCACCTGTAAGGCCTAGCTCAGCCCCAACCCCTGGCCAGCCCTTGGGAGAGCTGGGACCCAGCTAGAGCAGAGCCCCGCCTCAGCTCTCCCTTTGGCAGCTGCTCATTGTGGTGGAGAGGTCTGCAGTGGCTTTTAGCCCCATAGAGTCCTCCCAGGAGATGCTTCCAAGCATAGGATTTGGGAAAGGACACTGGGGTGTCCTGAGGTGGCACAATAGATTTATGCTTGAAATGTGCATTCTTGCTCCATTTGGCATAGCAGTTGCTCCCTGGAGGAGCTAGGCAAACACCCCAGGAGGGGTTGGCAGTGTATGACCCCACGCAGGTGAGGTGAGCAAAGCTCTGGGAGCTGATGTTACTGACCCCCACAGGGTTCCCATTCTGGCCACTGCTGTGCAGGAGGAGCTGGAAAAGGAGGTGCTTATGGAGTCCACATCTTGCAGTGCTGCGGCCCAGGTGAGCTGTGTGCCAAGGATCAGCAGGGATGCTTACAAGGACCTCATACTTGTCACCTTTGATTTTCAGTCCTCAGGGACCTGCCACCAGCTTCCCCTTCTCCCTGTGGACTGCTGGTAACCTTCCACTCTGCCTCACAGCTGTGTACATGGCACATCTGCTCCTGCATCTCTCTCTTCTCACCCTTGTCTGCAGCCAGTGTAGAAGGGGTGGCCCTCCCTGAGGAGGCGGGGCAGGGAGGGGGGCTAGCACAGGGGCAGAGAGCTGTCCTGGGTGAGCTGGGGGCTTGAACATGAGGCATGTTAGTAGGAGAGAGGACTCTGCCAACATAAGCAGGGATAGCTTTGCAAGGGGAAACCAGGAGTTTCTCCTGCCATCCACTGCCTGCCCTGCCCGCAGCTGTTCTTTCTTCCCAGGGAGAGCGGCACAGCCCTGTCCTGCTTTCCCTGATCTGCCCCCAGCTGGGGGTGAAACCAGAGCAGATTGTGGAGTTGGAACTATGCCTGGCAGATACGCAGCCAGCGGTGAGTAAGGGCAGGAGCCTCCCTCTGTCTGCACACAGCCTACGGGCTGGCACTACACAGGTGTTACCTGGCACACATCCTCTGCCTGGGGCGTGCCAGGGCTGGGAGCTGAACAGAACGAGAGGAGGCTGCTCCTGATGGGCAGAGATAAGGGTACTGGAATGGGGACCCAGTGGCAGGTACTTTTTGGTGACCCAGAGTCTGTGCCCTACTCCTCTTGGCTCTCTGCAGACGCTGGGTGGTGCCTTTGACGAGTTCATCTTCTCCCCACGTCTGGACAACCTGCACAGCTGCTACTGTGCCTTGCAGGTGAGAGGGAAAAGAACTTGGAGGCTGCAGCGTGGCCCCCACACACCGCAGCTCAGCTTTGGGCTGGCCAAAGGCTCTGCAGGGAGTTATGTTATCTTGGAATGGGTCTGGATTCTTGGAGGACCTGGGGGTGGATGCCCCCTTTGCTAGCTGTGTGGGGTTTCCAGCAGCTCCCAGGGGTGACTCCTGCTGTCACTGGGCAATGTGTGTGCCCACAGTTCCCTTCCTCTATGCTTTGGGCTCTCTTGGGTGATTTCCCGATGGCTCAGTCCTGAGATTCCCAGCATGGGGTGGCACTCAGGCTGGTGTCCATTCCTCCCTAACCCTGCAGGCCTTGATTGACTCATGTGCAGGACCCTCATCCCTCTCCCAGGAGCCCAACGTGCGTCTCATCGCACTCTACGACAACGAGGAGGTGAGCAAGGGGCACAGCCATGGGGTGGCTACCACTGGAAGGGGCTCCATGTTCTTTGCTCTTCCCTAGCCATGCCTAGCAGGAGAGAGATCACACACACCAGTGGAGGAAGCAGGGATTTGCTTACACCCACGTGGAGCATGGCCCAGGCAGGGGTGGGAAGGACTGGTGTGGTAGGCAGCTGCTTTGCTGGCTTTAGGGAGCCCCCTGTTACTCATCTGGCCCCCGCAGTGCTGCAGGCTCGTGCTGATGGTGATCTTTGGCAGGTAGGGTCAGAGAGCGCACAGGGGGCGGAGTCCTTGCTAACGGAGCTGGTGCTGCGCCGGATCTCAGCATCGCCACACAACCTGACGGCCTTCGAGGAGGCAGTGGCCAAGTCCTACATGATCAGTGCTGATATGGCCCACGCTGTGCACCCCAATTATGTGTGAGTAGTCTGAGCCGTGTCACCTGTGGGACGTATCCCCATCACTCCCCAGGTAGTACAGACAGGACAGTCCTTGTTGCAGTGGGGTGGGAAGGCTACATTGTGAAACTCTTGCTTCTCCTTTACAGGGACAAGCATGAGGAGAATCATCGTCCAGCTTTCCACAAGGTGAGGGCAGCCCTCTGCTTTGGTCTAGGATGGCTGCTGTCTGTCTGTCCTGCAGTGCTGTGGATTGCCCAGCCATTCCCAGAGCACAACTCAGGAGCACTCAAATGGGAAACGTTTATCCTGCAATGGGATTTGACTATGCCACATGTCTGATGTTAATGACTTGGGATCCCATGCTTGTCCCTAGAGCCCTTCCCTGCTCTGAGCTGGGGCTGTCCGCATGGAATCGCTGTCCCCATCCCCATGGGCTCATCCAGGGAGGGGAGAATGGTGTGGTGTGTTGGGGTGGTGCAGCATTGCCTGGGCATGGGTGTTTCCAGAGCCACTGACTACTCTGGGTCCCATCATGGGCTTGCAGTGCCTTCCCTTGTGCAGGGCCCTGTCATCAAAGTGAACAGCAACCAGCGCTACGCCTCCACAGCTGTCACTGAAGCTGTAATCCGGGACATTGCCGCCCGCGTGGGTGTCCCTCTGCAGGTGAGCAGGGCTGGGTGAGCCCGCCTTGAACATCAGGAGTTTGGGCTGCAGTCCAACTCATGGGTTCATCAGAGGGAGCCTGTGCCAGAGCTCCACCCTGTTACTGTGCCTGACCCCGCTGGGGTCTGTGTGCTGCCTGTTGCTCTGGAGCTCCAGCTCCAGGGCTGCCTCAGGGAGCGGGCTGGTGAGCAGGATGGGAGCCTGGCCCAAGTGTGTCCTATCTTTGGAGCATTTTGAACCCTAGTGTGGGTCAGTGCTGCTTCCCTGTCCCACGTGGCCTCCCTTCAGGGCTGAGGGCCCATGTGAGAGGCCATGGGGCAGCATGTGGAGCTGCTGAGGTGTTGCCCCCGTACAGGAGTTCATGGTGCGCAATGACACACCCTGCGGCACCACCATCGGCCCCATTCTGGCCTCCCGCCTGGGGCTGCGTGTGCTGGACATTGGCTGCCCGCAGCTGGCCATGCATTCCATCCGGGAGATGTGCTGCACCTCGGGGGTGCTTCAGAGCATCACCCTCTTCAAGGTGAGCCCTGTGTCCCCTATCCTGTGCTAAAGCCCTCTTCCTGCTGCTCTACATCTCCCACATGCCCATAGCCCCATCCAGTGCCTGCTTTGGGGCTGAGCCCAGCCATCCCACAGAGCTCCCCAGCTCTGTAGAGCAGCACAGGTACTGGCTGCTTCCGGAGGTGCCGCCTCTCATCCCAGCCTTCCCCAGTGATTGCCATCCCTAAATAGTTCCTATGGCAACCGGTGCTAGCCTTGAGTCAGCGATGGGTTACTATGGCGACGCGGTCCTGCTCTCTGCGAGTAGCTGCCTACTATGACGCTGTGACAGGGAGCTGCTGCCTGCCCCCGCTGCCTGTCCCCCCACCCTGCACCGCCTTACTCGGCCCACCCTGACGGCCTCTTTTCTTCCAGGGCTTCTTCGAGCTCCTGCCGACGGTCAGCAGTAGCCTGGTGGTCGACTGAGCATGGCGAGGAGGGAGTAGCACTGGGTTTAGTCCTGGGGCCATTAAAGCATTTGTCTCACCGGCAAGTGGTCTGTGACTGTGGCTGGGGCTGACGTACGTGGCTCCCCCTGGGGACTCCCATGGCTCCCACCCGTGCTCTCCCCTGGAACCGTGAGCGAGACCCATTCACCCATCCACAATCCCTTGTTGAGGGGTGCTGGGGGACTCAGCTAAGGTGCAGAACACGGCTCGGCTCCTGCCCAGGGAGAGCTGGCAGGAGGATGTCCCCTGTCGCGTGCGGCGCTGGGGCCGCCGCTTTCCCGAGGAATGAGCCTGCCGTGTGCGCAGGGAGCTGCCGGCACCAGGCCTGCAGCTGCTCGCCGGGGCCGGGGCAGCGGGGCCCTGCCCGGGCCGGGGCCGCGCTGTCCCCGCGGCCGGTGCGGGCGGTGGCGCGGGGCGGGGCACGAGGGTGCGG
>VZTE01001195.1:3175907-3192748 GCA_013397775.1 Eulacestoma nigropectus
GGGGACGTGACGGGGCGCAGCTGGCCGGGCTGGCGGGCACAGGTCCCTGCCGGAAGCCAGGGCCGCCTGGCACCACTCTGGCACCACTGTGGCACCGGCAGCCGGGAGCTGCAGGCCACCCCGAGCACCAAGGTGCCCAGGCCCCCGGAGAACCGGGACCGTGCACTAGGAGCTGCGTTATTGACTTTTCTCCTGCATGGCTCCTGCCTGGACAGCTGCTGCAGAGGGACTGTGCTAACCCATCGTCAGGGTCCTGGGCGGTTTCGCTCACTTGCACCTGTGAATGTGTCCTGGCCCCGGAGATCTATGGTTCCCTCTTGCTGGCTGGACGGGAGAAGGCGGGAGCTTGGTTTTTCTGCAGGGTCAGAGCTTTTTGGATCCACTGCCACACCTACACCACAGTTGGAATATCTTCCTCACCTGCCATAAATCCCTAGCTGGGAAGCCTGGCAAAATTCCCAGCACTCCTCAGGGACAAGTTTCAGGACAGATATTCCCGAGAAGAGCCCTCCCCAGCCATGAGTCGTGTGCTTGGGGCGGATGAAATGCCAAGGGCATCATCTCGTGTGCCAAAGGCATTTCTCTCTCCAAGGGACGGGAGCCCCGTCCCCTGCCATCAGACAGCAACTTGATGATTTCCTTGAGCAACGGCTTGGAGTACTTCCTGCCACTGGGGTTCTTTTTCCTGGATGCCATTGCAGCACTGTCCTCCTCTACTTGGTTGCCCACGAGCAGGGAGCAGCTCCCTGGGGGGCTGCCTCTAGCCAGGGCATCCTCCCCGGCTGCCAGGGGCTCTAATTTGGCCCATCTGCCCAGCAATGGGTGCAGGGCTGGCATGGGCACTAGATGGAGCCACAGGCTGCTTCACAGGGATCCCATCCTGCTGCTGGGAGGGTGAGGAGGTGCCACCAGGACCTAGCCGAGTCTTGGCACCTTGCTTTCCTTTCCCTGGCTTTTGCAGCTGATATGGGGACAAGGAGGCCCCCGAGATGACAGGTCTCAGCTCACTCTGTGCGCACTGGTGGGGAGGCCTCTGTGCTGGGACAGGAGAGAAGTCCACATGCTGGCTGTGAATCTGGAGCCAGGGGAGCACATTGCTGATGCCTTCATGGCAAAAGTTTCCCTCAACCTTGAGATCAGGAAATGGAGCGAGGAGGACTGACACCTACCCAATATTCTTAGGGGAGGCAGTGGAGAGTTGGGCAGTAGCCCACCACTGCACTGACAGGAGAGGAGATGTGGTATCAACCACACCACGACCCAGACCAGCCACAGTCACTCTTCTACTCAAACCTGGCAGCAGCCAAATAAAAGCAGCCCATCACCCACTGGTGCCTCACACCTTCAGCTGCAGCACCCTGCCCTCTTTACCTGCCCTTTCCTCCTAGGTCTGCCTGAAGTCCTGATGCACCAACCTGGCTCACATCAGCTTCAAATCAAGCACAGGCATCTTGAGTGTGTCTCAAGAAGACCCTTATTTCTCAACAAATTCTGGGAATCACTGTGTTGCAAGCTTGTTTTCAGCTTTCCAGGGTCTCAAAAATGCTCATGAAATACTCTTGAGGCTTTCTGAGAAAAGAGGTTTTGGGTGAGCAAAGCAGGACCCCAAAGGACCAAATGTTTTTATCCTGGTTACCCAATATCTCAGGAAGCCAACTGAATTGCATCATAAACCCGTGCTATATTATTATGCAAACCACAAATTAAGAGATATATATTTTCAGCACTGCACAACATTTCAGCTTTTGATTTCCACAGGAAAACAGAAGCCCTTTCACAGCCTCAACAAAACTGGCAATTATGTACTGAAAAATTGTGTTCTTGACAATTTTTGAGCTGTGGAGTGAAGTGCTCAGCAAGTCATGTGCCTGCTGCTCCTCTCATCACATGCAGCTGACTCCCTTCCTCTTCTCCCCACTCCCCAAGGGCAGGTCCCCATACCTTGCAGTGGAGCTGCCGCAGGGAAGGAGCAGGAGCCACCAGGATGGAGTGAGAAGGTTTGAGCAGAGTGAGATAGGCTCCTGGGTGCCATTTCTGTGCCACCTTCCTCTGCTGGCTGTTTCTAGGACAGATGGCTATGCTGGCCATCTCTGGGCATGGCCACAGCACCGGTGCAGCCCCCAGAAAAGGGGTCAGTGAGAGCTCCAGGGTTTGCTCACCCCTAAAAGGGCTGCACCAGGGTGGGGACCCCCAAATGCAGGGGGCTGGTGAAGACGTCACTTGAGCAGGACCCCCATTTTTAAAATCCACATTGGTTCTTTTATTCACAGTCCTGCTGTCTCATCCAAACAACCCTGTCCACCTTCCCTGACTTCCCTGCACAGCTAATTTGTTCACACCTTCATGTTTTTGATGCTCCTTATGTTTGCCTTGGTGGCCACGCTCTCAGTCACCTGCCCATCTCTTTCTTGTCCACTCCCTTCTCATCTCAGCTGGCTGTTCTAGAACTGTACCTTATAGAGACTGGGGAGAATCCAGGGAGGCAAAGTCATGCAGCTGCTTTTAGTTTGCATAGCAGAACAGAGAAGTGAGAAACAGCAAAGTCAGGGTGACTTTTGTTCGAGCAGGGTGATGACTTTGAGCCAGATTTAGCAATGTGACAGACCCAGGCTGTGCGTCCCAGGCTCTGCCTTGCAGGGATGCTTGCCTGCGCTGACAATGGGGCTGCTGCTCCAGCCAAAACCCAGGCAAAACCGAGGTGCTTGCAGATTTTAAATCAAAAGAGTCAGAGGCTGGCAGATGTGGCAGAAGCCCATGACTAAATAGGTTATCCATGATGAGCAGGTACACAGGCCCAGGGAGTAGCTGAGCCTCACGGCAGCAGGGTTTTGCCCCCATCCCTGGCATGTGGTTGGTGACAGGTTGGGCTGGATAACTCTCTAGTGCACAGGAGCAGAACACCCCAAACTCATCCATGGTTTGGATGCTGGGAGCTGCATGGTCTGGATCAGATTCCAAGGGAAGGGAGATGAAAGATAATGAATAGACTGATACCACACAACCCCTCCATATGCTAGGGAAACCTACAGAGAGAGGGGAGCAGAAGCCGCAGCTGACACCGGACAGGAAGGGATTCTATTGTGAAACAAAACCTGATTTTGTTCATGCACACCAAGACGTCCATGCCCACACTCTCCCAAGCTCCACGACCCTTGTGTTCGTCTGTCTTGGCCGGGATTTTCTGCAGTGCCTGGTAGGACTGGGGTCACAGGGTCTCTGGTCCTCACCGTGTCCTCCAGGGACATGCCCAGCCTTGGCCCATTGTCTTCAGCTAGGCATGGCTCAAAGGCAAACAATGAGCCAAGCAGGGACAAGTAAAAAAGGAGATGAAGCAAATGCATTTGCATGAGAAGAAAACAAGAAAAAGGAAAAAAGAAAAAGGAAAAAAGAATGCCGGGAAGCAGCCTTCTGTGGTTTTCCATAGCCCTCGGTACCTAAATACCAGTGCAAGAGTGGAACCTTGGAGATTGAGTGCTGTGGAGTGCTTTGGGTGCAAAGAGAAGACTGCAGTTTGGATGCTGTCTGTAACAAACCAGCATGTAACGCATTACTTGCTAAAATCGACATTTGCAGTTCATCAGGCCCACATCGAGAGCATTAGTGGGCCTAACTGAGGGTCTTACTGAGCTGCTGGCAACACTTTTTAACAGAGCTAGGAAAACTGGGGTAATTCCAAAGGACTGAAGAATAGAAATCACTCCAGTCATTAAGAAAATAAACCGGTTGACCCAGAAAACTCTAGATTACTGATAATACCAGAAAGAAATGACAGAAGAATTAGTTTTGATTCTATCAGCGGAGAATTAAATACTGAAAAATGCATTTACTAGTGATATCCTCGTCTCAGGTAAGGAAGGTATTGCTTTGCAAGCTTGTCATCACCTTCAGCACGATTACATGTCTGGCTGATTCAGATCAACACCACTGGTATGACATTCTCACTTGGAAGCTGGCAGGAGATAATGATAACAACATTTGCATAAATCATGACGTTGCTGCAAAGAGGGATGGCACAATAGGTTTTCTGTGTCCACAGAAGAAGGAAGCTCATAGCTGCTGCCGACGGTCTTTCCAGATCTACTTTTTGTGTTGCCCCTGAATATTTATCTTGGCATGCCAAGCCAGCCTGTTTTGCACCAGAGGCATCAATAGCAAAGGTGTGCTTGTTAGCCAGGAGCTGTACTGCTGAAGGCCTTGGCAGTGGGGATCCCCAGGGCTGAGTGCAAGGCCCACCGTGATAAGAAATGTTTACTAAGAAGAATTTGGGATAATGCTAAGCTTGGTAGGGTAGTAACTATTGAAGGGGACAATTAGATCTCAGGAATGGTTAAGAATTGCCTGATTAAAAGGCCACATTGCAGCAAAATTTGCTTGAAGTAATTAATTTGAGAATTTAAGGAAGGGGCAGTCTTGTCACTTATTACTCTGTACATCCTCTTGCCACCCTCACACTTTATCAGCAGTAGTCTGAGATTCATTTCAAGACCATTGATCAAACCACCGAAGCCAGCGGTGCCTGGCAGGAATCCCTGTAGACGCTCAGCAGCTCTTTGCTGATGATTCACTGTTGCCAACCAGCACTTGGGTTCCCCAGGCTGCTTCGCCAGGCACCACACCCTCCTCGTGGCAAGCCGGTTACATCCCGGCCTTTTTTCCTGAGCAGACCTGTCATGTCAATAATTGAAACCAGGTTATTTGGCAACGGGGTCTTCCATGTTAATCAGCACCTAATAAGGATGCTGAGGGTGCCCCAACATATGCAGGAGTGCTTGGTGCCAGCTCTTGCCAGACTCTGCATCCTCCTGCCTGGGAGGTTGGTAAAGCTCTCCAGAATGTGTCCAGTGCCAGGCTATTAAATGACAGAATGAGAGCCACACTGCCCAGGCCACACCATCACAGGGAAGGGCATAGCAGTTCTAGTTGTGCCCAGGGTGTTTGGAGATGGCTTGTCCTAATGAGGAGGGCCACATTAAGCATGAAAGTTCATCAGACTGGGGCTCCTCAGACCTTGCAACAGGGAAATTCTGCCAAATAGCTGTTATTTCACATGCACAGCCTCTCATCGCCTGACTTAACTCTGCTAGGAAGCTCTCAGATATGTGTTGGAGCCAGGCATCTTCAAGATGCCCACTGAACTCAAGGTCTCAGCCCAGCGACTTGAGGCCACTGGCTCCCAGCACCTAGGCTCTGGGAGGAGCAAGGGAGGACAGCTCTTGTCTCACAGTATCACACCTCGTTCTGCACACAAACAGCTCCGGGCAGGAGCACCCTGGGAGCCATTACCCAGATGAGTTATTAAGTTCATCTTTTATCACATTAACTGTTTCCCTCTGACATCCAACAGTGCTTGGCCAGCTGCCAGCACTTCCTTTCCACTTTTTAACAACTCTACAGCAATCCCCAAGACTCCAGGCTAGTTTCTCCAGGCCCAGCTCTGCTCTTGGCTTGCCCTGGGGCCAACAAGCTGTTTGCATTATTATACAACTCACTTCCACGCGTAAAACAAAACACCTTGCAGACATCTCTCCAGCCATGGGATGCTCAACTGCTCTCCAAAGGCCAAGGCACAGCAGGGCCATGGTCAAGAACCTTCTGTGACAGGAATTGTTTCCTTTCCCAGGGGGTGCGGGACTGGCCCACCTGGCCGTGGTTTATCTACGTCGAAGGAGTGGGCGCACCTGCAGAGCTGCCCCATGTGAATCCACCACATCCCCTCTGCTGCCCAGGTGCTCGGCTGCAGTCCCGCAGGCAAGGCATGAGCTCCTGGGAGCAGGGGAAGTGATGGCTGCTTCTTGCCCTATCACTGCCAGCTCACGGGCATGTCTTTGGAATTGCGACAGAGCTGACCACAGCTCTGTTGCAATTCTGAGAACTTGTAAGACAGGAAGGCCTAAAGGGCTGAGCATGAAGACATCACCATGCCTACACTTCTGTCTGGCGTATGGAGAGCCCCTTCAGCCTTACGGGGTAACCCATGTCCCTCTGGGTGTTCCTACCATCACACAACCTTGCAGAATTCATTGCACTTGTATTTCCGGGTATTCCTGCACTGCTTGTGCCATCACCAGCTCTGAGAGCTGATGGAGAAGAGGAAAAGCGTCGCTGGCACCTCCACAGAAGCCCATCAGCATTGCACACCAGTATTCCTGAGAACATGGGGACACCTCAGTAGGCTCAGTCCCTCTGTCACCCGCCTGGAGGCAGATTGTTCACACCAGGCATGCTCAGAGCTCTGACATAATTCTAATCACTGCAATTAGACAGCTGAGGTTTTATTTTGCTCTTGTGGGTGTGTAGCTGCCTTTCCCAGGACATGAAGAAAGGCAGGTGACACTGGCAGCCAGGGCAGCTGGCTCTGAGCCAGGAAGGCTGCTCACCCACGGCCTGCTGTGCCTGAGAAAGAGCTTGTTCCTACTTGTCCGACAGCCCCTTTTAGCCTCGCAGGTTGGGGCTTGGCTTGCGGGGCTGCCTATGTCCCAGGGAGTGCCTCCCCGCTCTTGCCACTGCCCTGTGATTCAGGGCTTAGGACTGTAGCGAGATCTGGAATTAGCTTTATTGTTCCCGTACTGAGGCACACGCTCTGGGCAATGCAGCAGGCGTTGCACAATTGACTTCATTGTGTCTGAACCAGCAATTATGCTGCTGTTGCTCAGCTGCAGCAGAGAAAACTTCTGTTGGATCACTACTGTGCCCTATATCCCAGCAGGTCTCTAGGAGTAAATGCCACACTTAGGTTGCTGAAGATGTTCAATGAGGCCTTTATTGAGTCTCTGCTTGGTCTTCTGGTGCTCTCCATTCTTTCCTTGCAGCCTGTGACATCTAGCCTTCCAGTCACACTTCTTTCTCATCTCTGGATCATCTCTACCTACTCCAGATGAAGGATGAGGTGCTCAGAGGGCCCTTTCTGACCTAGACAAGGCATGCGTATCTTAAGGAATGGCAAAGGGAGCATTTTCTGCCCATGTCCATGCTGTGCTAGAACTTTTCAGGGTGGCAAAGTATGTCCCAAATGCTGCCATAGTAGAACTGCAGCAGCACTCAGACATATGATGCTGGGCCATCACCAGGAGCCAGCTGTGCTTCAGGGACCCTGTGCAATGGCTCAGTGCTGCAACATGCAGTCGAGCCCCATGCTCTCAACAGACTTATGTTTCACCAGCCAGCCTTGTCCGGCCTGTACCACTGCTGGATAGCAAACTACACAGGGCACTGATGGGCTGGAGGGACATCCTGGCTTCTCCACCTCCCCACCTGACCACGCTGCTAAGAGGATTAAGGGCAGAGCAAAGACAGAGTGAGGGGTAAGCGGGGCAAGCAGGGATGCAGTCTCTTTGGGAAGCTCCTGGCTGAGGTTAGAGACACAGATAGGAGCCCTGTTCCTGAAGCACCTCTCACCATCTAGTGTTTGCTTTAAAGTGGAGGGCACAATAGGCTTCCTTGCCAAACCCACAGCACTGTTGTGCTCTCTACTACCTTCCCAAGAAAGCCGTGTCCCCAAACTGCCCTGTGACACTGTTTGCTCTGCCTGGAACAGCAGGGGTGGAACTGAGGGCTGAAAACTGGTAACAATAGTTTGGCCTGTCCTCAGCAAAGAGAGCAAGGAACTGGGGTGTGGATGGGAGGTATCAGGCTGGGCTCTGAACTCATCTCCTACCCAGTTTCAGCTCTGGGTGCTTTAGGTGTGGTAGTCTTTAACATACTTCTGGAAGACAGCTATGCAAGAGGCTTTTCTCACAGGTGTTCCTCTACCAGCAGGTACCTGCCAAGAGCTGGCTGGTTTCCAACAGCAGCAAGTAGGGGCTTCCCCTGAAGTAGGCAGGGCTCAGCCCCTCAGGTATCTCCAATGTTCTTCCCATCCTTCAATAAACAGATGGTTGAATTCTGACTGTACAGACTAGAATTTTCCTTGCTTGCTCTTTGCATCTCTCTGGTTCCCGATGCAGGGTCCGACCATGTTCTGAGCATCTATGAACACAGTCGGAAATGTTACCTGAGCAATTCTTGCAATCTTGTGATTTCTGACGTAGGCTGGAAACATTTTCAAGATCTTCTTAGATGTGTGGGTAACATCTCCGTATGACAGGGGTCACCTAAGGACAAATCTAGCTAGAGCGAGCTCGATATTTGCTGTGTGCTTTCAGGCTGCTGCTACCAGCATCTGGCAGCCTGCTGAGTAGTCAGGCACAGACAAGATGCAACCGATTTGTGCTCCCTGGATTTAGCCAAATGATTGTAAGCATTTAAAAAAAGCACAGACATCTGTTTGGGCATTTGAGATCAGAGGCACGCAGGGATGAGCAGCTCCAAATGACTCAGGAATCCCTTGTAAGTCAAGAAAACACCTAAACCCAAACATAAACCAAACCATCCCCTCACCTTACCCATACCCCTAACCCAATCCGTAACACGACACTAAGCCTAAATCTAAGACCTAAACCTAACCCTAAGCCAAACCCAGACCCAAACCCTAAAACGACACTAAGCCTAACCCTATAAGCTAACCCTAAAACAAACCCCAACCCTACCCCTAACGCTAATCCTAACGCTAACCCTTACCCTAACTCTAAACCTAACCCTAACCCTAACTCTAACCCTAACCCTTACACTAATCCTAACCCTAACCCTAAACTTTACCCTAACCCTCAACCTTACCCAACTCTAACCCAACCCAAAACTTTACCCTAAACCTAAATCTTACCCTACCCCTAAACCTGACCCCTAACCCTTACCTGCACCCTAACCCTGACCCATACCCTAACCCTAAACCCGAACCCGAAGCTGAACCTGAACCCGAACCCTTTCATTAAACGGCTAAAATGATGCTGATGATATTTCAGGAAAAATGCAGGAAATAAAGAAAAAAAAGAGAAAGAAAAAAAAAAAGGTCTAAAAGGGAAAAAACATAGAATGTGAAATCCTTAAGCACAGGAAAAGGAAGTCAAGTTTATGTTGAAACCATTATATTTCAAACACATTCAAACATAATATTTCTCTCTACTTAATACAGTAAATTCAGCTCCCAAACTAAAGAACTCTGAATCACCTCCTAAGCAAATATATGCAAGCATAGAAATTATTAGGCCTGGATGAGATGTGACCTCCAAAACAGTGACAGTCTTCTGTATGCTCAAAGTCAAACAAAACCATGTGACAACATGGTTTTTAATTTAAACATTCCATGGGATTTAAACAGAGAGGAAGGGAAGAGTCATATTATGCATGCACAGCACCCCACCACCACCTCACCAAAAACACTCAAATAATTAAAATAGGCTAAAATATTTTCACATAGGTGGAAACACGTTTTTACTTCCACCCACACATGAAAAGGTAAGTCAGGTTGGGGGACTACAGTTTGTGCAAAAATGTCCAAGAGAGTCTCCATGAACTATATAAGATACTGAGCCACATACTTAGTTCCATTCTGACTTCACTGCAAAAACATCCAGTTGTTTCCAGTTAGATGGTTTCTCTACCCCAGGAAGAGAAACAATTCATCCTTCAAAAATAATTTCTAAGTTGCAGTGGTCAGCATGCAATACCTTTCAAACTGCTGCAGTTCCACATTAGAGCTTCCACCACACTGCAAGGCATTCGTGCTATAAGTGCCCCGGAATTAATTGGCACCGTGGAATTAAGGAGGGTTCTAGGACACACCCAGTGAGAAGTGATGCCTTGGCAACCTCTATGCATTACAATGAACACCTTGGTGAAGATTTTCATGGGGAAGATGATACCATCATTCCTTTTCACTCCAATTAACTTCTGGGGCTCAAATTTTGATGCCTCAGTGCTACCAATTACTCTCTCGCTGTCATGGACTCTCTGCATCAGCATGGTCTGTGTTATCTAGTGATCTCTGAGGTCACTCAGAGGACATTTATACCACAGGGAGGCATTTCCAGAGTTATCCAGTCACCACAGAATCCTGTGCAGGTTCAGCAGCACTCACTACCTGGGGCATCTCTGTGGAAAAAACATTTTCCCATCAGCTTGATTAAACCCGCTCTGATCCTCTGGCTCAGCCTTTTCTGCAGGTCTCAAAAATGTGTTGCTTAGACACCAGCACAGGCTTTGCAGCAGTACTCTTGCTTTCAGTCACTTTACACACACTCATCAGTGAAGGTGACACTTTCCAGGTGACTCAGGCACAAAGAAAGGCTATTGTGGGTGGATAATTTAGGTCCAGCTTTCGACTTTCAGATCAAACTGAGAGATGACAGCACTTTTCAGTGAAAACTCATTAAGTCAGAGCGCTCAGGCAGAGGCAGGACTAGAACTGCACCACAGTGGATGCTGTGAGCATTTTGGAGGGGGTAGGACACATTATTCATTGTAGTAAGGCCAGACATCAGTTAAGTCACTGCAGACTCCAATAAACCACTCCAAGGTGCTCCAAGCTCTCCCTACACCCTCACTATTCATTTCATAAAGCTTTGTGAAATCAGATCAAACCAGTGAAGGTAATGCAGAGCCAGGATAGAGAAGAAGCCCTTTGGCAGGCAGGGCTTTCAGACACAGCCCTGGAGCACAACTGTTCTTGAGGGGCTTGACACAAAGAAGAGGACTGAGTTTTCCTGCTTTTTTTTCAGTCATCTCCAAAGAGGTTAGGAAAGCTTGGGCTCATCTCTGAAGAGTTTCCTCTACCCGTGTTTCCTCCAGAAATTCTCCTAGGCATTTTTCAGAGACCTTGGGTGGCTGCCAGAGACCTGGCTCAGTGCTTGCTCAAGGATCACATCAGCACCTAAAACCACCAGGAGGGAAGACTTGGGCCAAATTCTTTGCTGGCTTTCCTGCTTCAACCCCCGAAGTTTTTCCTGGTTAGTGCCTGGATGATGCCTTTCACCAGCAGGACACCAAGCTGGAAGGTGCCGTCTCTGTTCTTCAACAGAACCCCTCTGCCAAGACTGGCAAGCATAGCAGGAACAACACTTATGGCCCACTGCCCTTTCCTCGAGGGGACTCCCACGTCTCCCGTGCCCCAGTCAGGGGATGCTGCTCCCCGAAGGCCCCACCAGTGCACCCCGCCAGGCAGTACAGCCCTATCTATGCGAATCTATGCAAATATGCGCAATGCACGCAAATCTATGAAGCCGTCTCGGGCGGGGCGGCCCGCCCCGGAGCGCCGGTGCCGCCCCCGGTATAAGGCGGCGGAGGCGCGGCCGTCCCGGAGTGCGGAGCTGCGGCAGTCCGGGGACAGGCAGGTTGTGCGGCAGCGGCGGCATCATGGTGAGTGCCGGCCCCGGCTGCTCCCTCCCTCCGGTCCCGCGGGTGCTCCCCGGACTGGGCTGGGGTCCCCGTGGCTTCTCGAGAAGGCTCTGCCGGGAGCCCAGAAGTGCGGGCAGCTGGCGACCGGAGTGCCCGCTGTGCTTGCCCTGCCTTTGCCTGGCTTCAGCCTCTTTCTGAGCTGCTCCCTCCTCGGCTCTCAGCAGCCTCCCTCCTTTGAGCATCCCCTTGCACCCGTGACAAGGAAGCCACCAGCGAGCCCCGGGGGCTGCGGAGATCGGCGCTCGGGCGGACCCGTCACCTCTCACCCCTCTCCCACTTTTAATAGTGTCGGTTCCTGCCCGTGTCCCGCGGTACCATCCCTGGCTGCGGGGAGTTCTCCCCCCTGTCTGCCAGCCCCCCACGCTGCCGACCCACAGCTAAGCTCCGGCAGTAAGCTGTGGCTCCCTTCACCCACTGCCCTGCTCCAAGGGTGGGCATCAGTGTGGGTGGGCTTCCAGGCTGCCCCGTCACCGTGGTCCTGCGGCTAGCTCTGGCTCATGAGCTCTCCAGCTGCCCTGGAGAGCATCCCAGCCCCAAGGTTCCCCGGGCACCCTGCCTGCTGTCCCGCGGGGACATGCTTCCAGCCCTCCCTGTGCCAGACTTTGCCGTGAAGAAGGCAGAGTCTGCTGGCTGGTGACCAGCATTGCTGCGTCCTGGTGCTGCTGGGCTCTGCCCAGCCTACTGTCAGCGCTGGGTCCCACAGAGCCAGTCCTGGCTGCTGCTTGTTGGTGGGATGAAGTGCAGTAAGCAGCATAACCCTCTGCCACCCCCACGCTGATTCACAAGGTCCTTTGCCAGGGAGGAGTCCTTTCTCATGTCTTCTTCCTTAAGGTGCTTGCATCTGTGCCAAGAGTTTTCTGTGCCCTTCTGTAGAGGATCATGGAAGACTTATCTCAGGACTTAAGTCCTCAGGTCTTACCCTTGGCTCCTTGTGTTACACAACGTTTATGGACCTGCTGGGAGGGATAAGTGGGGTATTGCTTTGTTCTTCTTGCACCTCAGCTTTGGGAACGGTGAGGAGATGGGCTTCTGCCTCTCACCATGGGTGTCAACGGCTTATTTTTTTGCCATCCCTCACTGTCACTTCTGCCTCTGAAATGCAGCACTGAAAGCACTTTAGACGCAGAGAGCCAGGACGTGCTGCATCCTGTGCAACTTCATCGGACAGCAGTCACTGCCCTGCTCCTGAGTGCGAGATGGCTGGTTCCACCAGCTTCCTGCCAGCTGACTCATAGTGGGGCACCCGTGGCTCTGGAAATCCGGTTTGATTTGGATGCTCCTCTGCCTCAGTTGTGCCTGATGACGCATCCAAGCCCTTGGCAACAGCAGCTCTAAGGCTTTGAATACTTTGATTCTTGTCAAAAGAACTGCAGGCCCGGGGTGCCTCACCTGAAGGGAGTGAGGGTGCAGAGCCCACCTTCACCTGGCTTCTCCTGAGGGACCTGAGGCTACCCTTGAAGCTGTGAACTAAAAGACCCTCCCACCTCAGCCTATCCATTGACTTAAAAAGTGCAGCTAACGCTTCCTCCTCCTCCAGAACTAATTTAGGGAAGCTGAGCCTCAGAGCATGGCAACCATTCATGGTTGTAAACTCCCCTTTTGCTGGGCACCCATCCTCAGTGCCATCATCTCCTCAGCTCCCAGTGTCCTGGTGGCCTCAGCACTTAAGCCGTATGGGTGTTTGGGCGATGGAGAAGATGCTGACTAGATGCTATCCAGGGCTGTGGGTGAGGCCAGTCCAGGGAATGGGTGACCTGGTATCCTGGGCTCCAGCAGATGGGTCTCCATCTCCTTGGGTCCCTGAGGTGGTCAGTGCAGTGATGAGAGGCAGAGCACCAGATCTGGGAGAAAGCAGCAGACTGGAATGCACACATGGCACCCAGGCACCAGGGCAGTGTGTCTTGCCCAAGCTGAGAAGGGCCAGAGCTGCCCTTCCAGGGCTGTGCACCTCCTGCAGTGATTGCATTTCTGGTCTCTGCTGGGATCTGACCCTGCCTCCCCCTCCCCAGCGCGAGTGCATCTCCGTCCACGTCGGCCAGGCCGGCGTCCAGATGGGCAACACCTGCTGGGAGCTGTATTGCCTGGAGCACGGCATCCAGCCCGACGGGCAGATGCCCAGTGACAAAACCATTGGCGGAGGGGACGACTCCTTCACCACCTTCTTCTGTGAGACTGGGGCTGGGAAGCACGTCCCACGGGCCATCTTCGTGGACCTGGAGCCCACTGTGATTGGTGAGTGTACCCTAGTAGGGCAGTGATAGTGGGCACTGTTTCTGGGAACAACCCATTGTAGGACACTCCCTAGAGTGTCTCCTGCTACATTTCCCCAGATCCAGTTAGAAAACCTATTATGCCACTCTCTCCTAGATGAGGTTCGGGGAGGTGTCTACCGCCAGCTTTTTCACCCCGAGCAGCTGATCACTGGCAAGGAGGATGCTGCCAACAACTATGCCCGTGGGCACTACACCATCGGCAAAGAGATCATTGATCAAGTGCTGGACAGGATCCGTAAGCTGGTAAGTGACTGCAGGGAGGGGATGTGTCCCCCTGGACTGGGGTCCATCATCATTCAAGGGGTGGGAGCATGGTGAGAGCTCTGCTGCACCTTGGGAGGAATCTGCAGCTGACTCAAACAAAAATTTGAAACTTCCCTCCAGCCAAGTCAGTGCTTGAGGGAACCTTGCTTGTACCTCTCCGCAGGCTGACCAGTGCACAGGCCTCCAGGGATTCCTCGTGTTTCGTAGTTTTGGAGGCGGCACTGGCTCTGGATTCACCTCCCTGTTGATGGAGCGACTCTCTGTTGACTACGGCAAGAAGTCCAAGCTGGAATTCTCCATCTACCCAGCACCACAAGTCTCCACTGCTGTGGTAGAGCCCTACAACTCCATTCTCACCACCCATAGTACATTGGAGCATTCGGACTGTGCTTTCATGGTGGACAACGAGGCCATCTATGACATCTGCCGCCGGAACCTGGACATCGAGCGCCCAACCTACACCAACTTGAACAGACTCATCAGCCAGGTTGTTTCATCCATCACGGCGTCACTGCGGTTTGACGGAGCCCTGAATGTGGACCTGACCGAGTTCCAGACCAACCTGGTGCCCTACCCTCGCATTCACTTCCCCCTGGCCACCTATGCTCCTGTGGTTTCTGCTGAGAGAGCTTATCATGAGCAACTATCAGTATCTGAAATCACCAACTCCTGCTTTGAGCCGGCCAACCAGATGGTGAAGTGTGACCCTCGCCATGGCAAGTACATGGCCTGCTGCCTGCTGTACCGCGGGGACGTGGTGCCCAAGGACGTCAATGCCGCCATCGCCACCATCAAGACCAAGCGCAGCATCCAGTTTGTGGACTGGTGCCCCACGGGCTTCAAGGTGGGCATCAACTACCAGCCGCCCACGGTGGTGCCGGGGGGGGACCTGGCCAAGGTGCAGCGCGCCGTCTGCATGCTGAGCAACACCACGGCCATCGCCGAGGCCTGGGCTCGCCTGGACCACAAGTTTGACCTGATGTATGCCAAGCGCGCCTTCGTGCACTGGTACGTGGGCGAGGGCATGGAGGAAGGGGAGTTCTCCGAGGCGCGGGAAGACATGGCTGCTCTGGAGAAGGATTACGAGGAAGTGGGCCTGGACTCCTATGAGGATGAAGAAGAGGGTGAGGAGTAAAGAAGATCCAGGCCAAAAAGGACCATGCTCCTTCCCCATGTTACCTGCAAACCCTTTGCAATAAACCGTTTCAGAGCCTCCGTGTCTCCCAGTATCCCCCCAGCTGTATTGGTTTCTTGCCAGGTCAGGTGTGTGGTGAGTGCTTCAGCCCTGCTACTGGTGCTGCTATGCTTCCTCGCAGTGCTCTGCTCCAGCTCCCCACATAGGTAAGAGTCCCATACTGGAGGGATATGTCCCGGAGACATGGCAGGCTCTGGGAAGGTGCTGGAGCATGTCCACCAAAGGGATCCAGAGGAGTGCTGCTGATCTGATAGAAGTCCCAAGCTTAGGCATGGGGTCCTCTGTCTGCGAGTACCTCTGCCCTCAGCGTGCTCTACTCTGCCAGTGCTCTGCCTTCCCCCTGGGGCATGTGGCCCCACTCTACCTGGCCCAGATCGTCTTCTGCATTGTCCCCATTCTGAGTCCTCTCACTGCCCTGCCTGGTGGTAAGTAGTCCCAGCATCAGCTCCTGGCTCCAGCTGCAAACTGGAGATTTCTGTTACCCATTATCCAGTGTGCTGGTTCCAGAGATTAATTTTCCCCGCTTACCACTAATGCTCCAGCTATATTGACCCACAGAGGCTGTCCTCCCCTGCCCTTCTCCTCCCGTCATGCACCCGTGTCAGCTGGAGGGGAGAGTGGGGGCCAGCCCTGGCTGCTGGAGTGCAGCCAGGCACTCATCCCACTGCGCAGGGCTGCTGGCACTGCTCTGCTTGCCTGTGTGTGGAGTACCAGGCTCAGACTGAGTGGTGCCTGCTGCTGCTATGCCAGGGCAGGAGTCACTGCCCCTCACACCAGATGCTGCTCTGATCCACTCCTTATGTCTTGTCTGATTGTGGGGAAAGGAGGGAATCTGCTCCTTCAGGAGTAATTCCATTGCTGACATCTCCCTGTGTCTTCACAGATATGACTGCCACCAGAAGGATGTAGGAGTTGGAATTGTGTCCTATAGCTTTTTCTAAAAATTACCCTGCCCCTCTGTCCTGGACAAGGGACACAGTAGTGTCTCCTGGCATGCTGCTGAGCAGCAGAGGCCTATCAACCCCCATGGCCAGGGAGGGGTAGCTGTGTGAGCCAAGGCCCTGGCAGCAAAGACAGAGCCCTCTCCCTGCTCAGGCAGCGTTTGAGGCTGACGGTCCAGGCATCCTCAGTACCAAGATCAGCTCTAGCCTTGGCAGGGGTGGCTGCGCTGGCCAGGGCTCAAACAGAGCTGCTGCTCTGAATGTAGTCACAAGTTATTAACAGCAAGCAGGCTGCAATGACCCTTTTTTGGCAGCCCAGATTTGTCATGCAGATCTGCAGCCTCACAGGGTTGTGCAGCACTGCCTGTCTGTCCCCACTGGGAGAGAAGGGCAAACCTTGGCTGAAGCCTTCCAGAGCATCGATGATGAAGGGAGGTCTGGGGGGCAAAGTGGGCTCCTGAGTCTGATATGTGTCTCTATCGTGTTTCTCCTCCTTTCTCCTGTTCTAGAGGCCCAGGTGGACTCGGGGTGCCCCCAGATCCCCGGGGGGGGCTGGTAGCAGAGCAGGTTAGGGACTGTTCTATCTGCTCTGGCTTCTGGTGCTGGTGGCTCAGCACTGCCTGTCACCCCTAAGGGCTTGTCCCCAGGCCTCCTGCCGAATGCCCCCGCCTCCCTCCCGGCAGAGGAGGGGGAGCAGCTTTGGTCTCCGCACCTCGGGGTTCCTCCGCAGCCGGGAGGACCCCGCCAGGCTCCTGCGGCCCCCGAAGGGGGTACTCCCTCCCCACATGCAAGTGTACCCAAATAAGGGGGCGTGGCAGCAGCAAGCCCCTCCCACCTATAAGAGAGCGCTGCGGCGGGGATTGCAGCAGCCGCAGCTCCGCGCTGAGCCCCGCTGCACAG